>JAHZMZ010001537.1:0-39368 GCA_027743805.1 Lepidocyrtoides sp. E14 | reverse complement strand
ATTGTGCATGCTAATGTGACAGACATTCTCGCTTTTCTTGTCAAGTCTTTTTATCGACGCTCCGCTCGTTGTTAAAAAGCTACCACTTACCACTACCATTTCATTTTTGTCATAAAGTTAAAGAAAAAAAAAGAATGGAAGGCGAGGCAAGGCACGCGGAGTGACAATGTACAAAACACGCACTAGTACTATTATTATTATTATGATGATAATATGCATAAGCATTTCATTTCATGTGGAAGCTAAATATCAGCAAGTATGCCTGCTACTTCTTTTAAAATTACATACATATATACGCATAGAAAGGTAATGTGTAATCAGACAAGAAAGGACAAAAAGGAGAAGCGAGAGGATTATATGAGAAATGTACTTTTTCTTTTGTGTGAATGCGTGCATTCGAACAAAATGATAATATTATGACTGTCACTATTTCCTGGAGTTCCTCCTTCCATCAGCCCAAACACAAAGCAAAAAGGTAATGTTATTACAGTAATGGTCGTTTCTTGTTATCAGTACGGTAGTGGTTTGTAGTGCATATGCACTGTAAAAAGCGTAGTAATATGAAAGGCGAGTCTCAAATTAATGATATTATTTTCAAAGCACTTTGTAATTCATTTCGTCGATGGGTACGACGAAATTAGCTATATAAGATATCGTCGATGGGTACGACGAAATGAATTACAAAGTGCTTTGAAAATAATATCATTAATTTGAGACTCGCCTTTCATATTACTACGGTTTTTACAGTGCATATGCACTGTAAAAACCGTAGTAATATGAAAGGCGAGTCTCAAATTAATGATATTATTTTCAAAGCACTTTGTAATTCATTTCGTCGTACCCATCGACGATATCTTATATAGCTCCCGCTGGTTTGCTACTGACATTTCAGGTGAAGTACTGTGAACACTGTGTGTTGTAGTTGAACAGCAAGATCGTAGTAGAAACTATTTTTAAGCCAATCTAAACCGAAATATATATGGATGTATGCTTAGAGTACTTATTTACATATGAAGGAATTGACAATAATGAGCCAAAATATATTTTTGACTCAATTCTCCATCACATTGTTTTAGAGTAATCATGTACACTTCACACAGTTTCCCTAATAAAAAATTACTTTTTCTGTGTGAAAACTTGCTGGTTGAAAGGTTTATATCAGGGAGAAAATTCGACTAAGTTATTTACGACAACTCCCACCTCTCTCTGTGTAAGTAAACTACTTATAAGCTCGTGAAGAAAGTAGCAAGAAATTGTACGAAATAAAGCAGAAACGCACATAAAATATCAATGAAGAAGTCATCATTCAGTTTCACATCAAGAAATTGGCTCATTTTGCACCAAAGTGAGAACTTGCTAACCTTTTAGTCGAATGAAATATTGAAAGACATTTTCACTCATGTCTTGAAAGAAGGGAAACCAGTGAAATAATAATAATAATAATAACACACAGGGCTCGGTAAACGACAAGACCCATTCGTACGTAACACACATATCCATAACTTTTTCCATTCATTGTACAGAAGAAAAAAGAAAAGTTCATATACTGGCAAACGTGTGAATAACAAAACATACCTGTATAGTTATATATGGCTTTAAGAGCTTTTTTTTGGGTGAATAGATGTAATACAAACAGAGAAAAAAAGTACGTGTGCATTTTCCTGTTCATCACTCATGAGAAATAGGAAAGCTCTCTGTGGAAGCACAGAACGCTTGAAGATTTTCTTCAAACTTTTCACGAGATGCATTTTTTATTTCTGTCCGTCTTCAGGCAAAGAAAAGAAACGGAAACTTATTATTATATAGGCTTTCTCTCAGCATGCTTTTTTGTATAGTAGTGTGTTTAGCTGGTTGAAAAGAGTTTTTTATACTTTGGCTTCACCACCATTTTTGATACTCTTTCAGCTTATTATTTTGGTGTATATCGGTGTCAAAAACGGGAATGAAAGGAAAGCTCTCTCTGAGAGAAAACTGGTTAGGGTTGGTTTGTTATTTCCTCAATTCCGCATATGATATGTGTATGGCATACTTAAGATATGAAGTAGTTGGCATGCTGTTGTTGTTTCACTTTTTCTCTATAACAGCATACTTACATACTTAGATCATCTGGATACACACTGTGGTTTGGTTTGAGCACGTGTATATATGAATGTATATATTCTTGACAAGGAAAAGTTTTCTCCATTCCACTTAAGTTATATTAGGGTTTCAATCTATGGTGAAAGGTGTCTTAAGTCAGCCAAAGAGAAAATATCATCGTCATTCGTAGCCATCTCGTCTATCCACACCAAAATGCTGAAGAAGTTCTCTGGAGATGTTTCACTTCTCTTTTTGTTTATGTGGAACTCACACCAAAAACATTAACGTTTTCATACCGTTTTGGTACAGTAGTACAATAATATTATTTTGTTGATCATGTTCCATAACATATCGTCCGGATAAAGGCTTAAGGGTAAATAAACGTAATTTTTTTCTCAAAAACAGTTCCAAATATATTTTGTGTAGACATTTTGGGAATTGAATTGACCGACATTCCAGACAAGGGTTTGGATTGTATTTCTTAGTGTCTTCAACTTTTATTTCTCTTTTGTTAAAGTGACGGACAGGAGTAAATGGAAGAATAGAGAACTGACGAATGTTGAATATATTTATAAGCTTGTGCATTCAAAATATATTTTTGTTTATTGTATATGTATGTTTACAAAGATAATTTGTTGAATTGTTAATAATGTACTGACAAAATTCTAAAGAAAGTATTGATCGTTGATGTTCCCATCAAATTTATGTATTTCTCGAAAAAAAAACACTACTGAAGCATTAAAAGTTTTTACAGCTATCTGTTTTCCCGATAAACGAACATTTCTTCTCCTTTGTCTTCATTACTATTAAAGAGGATTTCACTTTGTGTCTTATATACGTAGTTATGTTAGTAAGCACGTACATACAACTTTAGTTCCGAATCCTTTCGTCAATGAACGAGCCAACTACTACTACTACTTATACTAGCAGAATGAAAAGTAAAACGAATGAAAGAGTTGACAAGAACAAGTCAAGGAAATGGAACAGCGTCGATGCGAGACCATTAACAGTTTCTAATTTCAGTTTGGCAGATAATTTACGCCAAAGTTTCCATCAGCAGCGCAGCTCCTAACGACCTTAGTCTAAAGCTCCGATTTTATCTTCTTGTTAGTGCTTCTCTTTTTTAATACGATAGTAGTAGTAGCATACCACTATATTTATAAATATTCCCCATCCAATATTAGTAGCACCCTTCTTCCTTCCACTATACATACGTGCCAGTTGTTGTGTTTGAGAAGAGTACTACTTTTTAGGGAGAAAAAGGGGAAAGTACGTGAGCACAGAACAAGGAGTATTTTTTTATATTATAGTGTGTGTAGTATCACGGCAAGTAATAAGCAGCAAAGGAAGTGGCGTACTTGAATTGTAGCATTAAGAGTTGACGAGCTGTTCAAATAACTAGAAGAGAACTTGGGAAGAACTATTATTATGACTTTATGACTATGTACATAGTATATCGTTGTATAAGCTATTATCATGAAAGTTTGTAGAGAAGAAACACCCACCCACGTTTATATTAAAAAGCAGGAAGGAAGGAATAGTGACTGCGGAGAATGCTCTTTTCCTCCATGACTATGTATACTTTCCTCTGTTCTGTTGTATATAAATTATATGTGCTATCAACCAAAGGATTAGATGTTTTATGCCACCTAATAATATGTATGTATGTATGTATATTTTGTATTCATCTGATACTCTTTTTGTACACTTTTGTGGAAAAAGAATAGAAGAAAAAGTGGAGAGTAGTGGTGGTGGTGGTGTGGTGTGTAGTCAAGTCAAGTCTACTGGTAGTAGTATTAGGATTCTTCTTATATTTGCATACACTTGACTGCACTGACACAATAATAAGAGTCATATGTTCCCTATTCTTCTTACTTTCTTCACATTCTTACATTCATAGAATGCCTATTAGGTGGAATATATTCATATCTCTTTACATGAAAATATATATATATTATGGAGAGATAGAAGATAGTGTAAGTAGCCTACACCATCCACTGCCACCACTACTTCTATCGCCATCGAAAAACTTTGTGAAAAGTTTTAGGCAGCTTGCCAAAACGTAAACTTCAACAACGACTTATGTGCAGTGAGTGCTGAAGAGAGGGTGGAAAGAGAGATATGAACTTACAAACCTAAACTCACAGTTAGTTTGATAGTAGATATTATTACTTCTATAACTTACACACACACAGTTCTAAATAATAATAATAATATTATTATTATACTCTTATGCTTGTTCCAACAGAACAGTTTTTTTTGTCTAGTAAGCTTATAAAGTACATGGAATGAGCAAGAGTAATAGGGAATAGTAGTAGTACGTACTAGTCTCTTCATTTTCTCTTGTGTTTTATGTGCATGATGCTTGAAGCAAGAAGAAAATGTTGTATGATACGATAGGCTTTTCTCCACTTTGCTCACTTTACGGTCTCTACATTGCTGCCACACGTTCTCCCCCAGCATAATGTAAAGAGCTTGCTGACTAGGATAAAGTAGCTGTGGGAGCTGGAGCGTCCAGCTTAAAAACTACATGCATTGTTATATTTTATATGAAAAGAAGGAAGCGAAAAGCAGACAAGTTTGCATAATGGATTCGTATTACTTCTCCCTGATAGAATATAATGTGATTGTGGCTACATAAATAAGCTCACTCTGTTAACTTCTCATATGAAAACCATACAATTGTATAATATGCATAGTTGTTGATCTATCTCTCCACATCTTTCTCGTTTTTTACTCAAGATTCGGAAACAATATATTCGACAGATTCAAACATTTTTTTACTGTTTACAGGAATAAGGTCCCTACAAGTCGATTCACACAGTTGTCAATATTTGCTTGAGCAGGAAATTCTATCGCTGTCCAACATTATTTCACTGAATTTGGCATATACATACTGCTTGTCTTAAAATACCCCACATGTATAGATATCAAAATCCTAGTAGTATATTTTTGTATATGTAACTACAAGCCCATTAGTTGAAAGAAACGTAAGGAAAAAATCTAAAGAATTTTCTTTTTTTTTTAACAAGAAAGATGTTGATTACTTTTTGTTTCCCGCAAAATACTTGTTAGTTTTCGACCCGAAACGTTAGCCGCAACCACACAGTCAAAAAGCATGACAAAACCGTTTCGTTTACCACAGTATATTATGTAAAAAGAGCGGTTTAGTGGTTATACCAAAATCAGAATAATAAAATGGTAGGAAGCTGTATATAGTTCTTTTTAGCTGATAGAGTGGTAGCAGTAGTAATAATGGAGTAAAAGAGTTTGCCCAACTTTCGTCTCTCTTTTTTTTGCTTACTTCTTTCAGGAAATAACCAAGTTAGTTGGTATTCTGTGTAAAATCTTTATAGGAGTATTCACAAGCTAATAAGGTTAAAGAATCGTCAAGATGGCGCACGACGATTTCTCCCTACTTTTTTTCCCTTAAAGTAAAAACACACGGACAGACCCACCACCACCATCACTACTACCAAACATATATAATATGTTAGCAGAGAGTTTCTCTCTTTCCCGATTTTATGGCCACGAGAAGGAAATGCAAATGAGGGGACGAGCAGTAAAAAGAGAGAGAAACGCAGCAGTTAAAAGGAATTTTGGCTAGAAAACTTACTTTTTAAGGGGAAGAAAATATCCCATAAGCGAAATTACATTATAATAAGATATAACTAATGATATGGGCAAGCCGTAAATATGTAAAGTGCTATCTTATATAGTTACCTAAATTATGTGTATTATGTATTTCTTCAAGTATGCTATATATACTATACCTACTGCTGTTCTACCATATGATGAATATTCTTACACACTTGTCTAGACTATACTATTATCTTATATGCGGAACTTATATAATAAATGTATTACTTAACCAGCTTTCTTCTTCCTCGTCTTCACATTTTCACAGACAAGTTAGAAAACCAAGTAAATGTGAGGGAGCACATCCGATAAGCTCATGAAAATGTGCCTCTTCAGCTCATCACACTTCAACTTTTCGCACAACTCAGGCACTTTTCAGCCCTTCATGATCTCAAGAGGTTTTCTTGGAGCTCATCTCCACTTACTATCACACAAGTTTTTTTTCCTTCTTTTTCGCTCTACGACTTCCATAATAACTGTGTGAGTTCTTGGCTCCTACTTTTGATATCATAATGTACTAAAAACTATATGGTGGTGTAATATGGAAATGCCTTTTACTTTCATGCCACCACACTATACACAAGTCCATTTTCTTATCATATTATATGATTTCCTCTTTACTACTTACATTCCAAGTTTGTACTTACTTAATAAAGTCATCCAAGAAAAAAAAATTTATATTTGTGAAAAGGAGAGAAGAGGAAGAAGAGGAGAAGAGCCAAGTGTAAAAGTGGGAAAAGACTCAGCTTCCTTGTGCAAGCTCTCATCTCCATTTTCAAGCACTTTTCTTCTTTCTGTTTTTGCTTTCCTCCTCCATGTCGTCATATTTTCATCTCTCTCTCTCTCTCTCTCTTTCCAACAATTTTGTAGCATTTCCAAGAGAATTTTCTTTCTTGACTGCTAGTACCACCAGCACTGCAAAATGTGCCATAATATTATTTTATACTACTAGTTTTTCTTCATGGTTGTTTTAGTACGATATATAGTTACCTTTAGCAAAATTAGATAGGACAGCTGGAAGTTAGAGAAATGATTTGTGAGTTCAACTTGGACCACTTCTCATCTCCTTTTTATGGCTGTCTGCTGCCTCCACATGGACCACTAGTATAATATGTTAAGTACCCCGTCCGCGTACTTGTGCTACTGCTGCTAATACTCTTATTCTACCCTGTTTAAATATGGCAATCATTACTGCTTTATAATAATAATGCACTCTTTCCATTCTTCAATAAAATTTATCTTGCATGCTACTACTGCTCCTTACAAAAAGAAACCTAAAGAAACTTAGCCAGTCAGTTATTTTCAAGTTTTTTCATATGAACCACCAAAATTAAAATGTTAGAGTACTTTTTAAAGTAGCTTTTCTGCATCAATATGTATTTTCTTCTGCATTCGTACATATGTGCATTTTTTTAAGAAAGGCCATTATCAATGCTAAACTTATGCTAATCTGCTGGCTAAAAATAGTTTTTTTCTTGTTCTTTTATATTCGAGTTTCCTATTGTTTATTCACAACTGTAAATCATCATGATTTTCATGAAGATTTGTCATTTTTTTACATTGTCAAAAAACAGAATAAACCATTCATTCAATGATGTAAATATTCAGTGTGTTCGTGGTAATTTTGTTTTCATACAGTTGGTGCTAAACTCAATGCATCGGTATCAACCGAGAATTCATCTGGTCAAGTGGCGTGAGGGAATGATGGCTAGTGGGACTTTTATAAGTGACCTCGAGTCGGAGTACTTTCGAACATTTGTTTTCCCAGAAACGGTATTCACTGCTGTCACCGCATATCAGAATCAATTGGTAAGAAAATGTTTTTTTTTATATTAAGACATCTTTTAAACATAATACTCTGTAGAATATAAGTACATATGCTGAATTCCCAATGAGCCGTTTTGGAATACACTCACCACAAGGAAAGTCATCCGATCAAGAAGAGGACCACCAACCATACCTAATAAAAAGACCTTGTCAATGTGCATCTCGATATCTCACTTCATCTCTCCATTCAAAACTATCTTTATCATCATTTTGTTACATGCACATGACAATCCAAGTGTAACCATCATCATCATCGATTTTATTCTGTAGAGAAGAGTATAAAATGAAACTTTTAAATTATGACGATGACTACCCAAATGGGCAAAAAAAAGTCTTGTGAAGAAGCAAAATGGCTGTTGAAGTGTCAATGCAGTAGCAAAAACTGTCATGTTCTATTACGCAAGAGTAAAAAAAGGCTCTATAGACATGCACATGATACGTTTAAGCATATTTCTATCATCTGCGGAAATCTTGGTGTAAATGCAAATAAGAACCACTGCGCCATATACATATAAAAAATTGAATATGTTTCTGAACTGCTACTTCAACTAAACTGTGTGTGATCTGTGATGCTCATCCTCACATAATCTATTCTGTTCCTTTACCATCACCAATCCATTCCATTCTAAGCAACATTATTCAAATGTTTTTTGGATCAATCAACTATAAAAAGTAGTATCTTCTTGAATACAATGGTAACAATATGAGAGTCAGTCAGTGTTACATGTCGACTGTCGAGAGGGATAGAAGATAGGAAGATGCGTGTGTGTGATTGTGTGAGGTCCATTTAACAAAACTATCATGTATGTGATGCTGTCATTTGACTATTTAGAGAGTGTATTATGAATTCAATTTTTTTTATTCGACACGTTGACGCTGCTGCTGCTGCTGTGTCTTGTCTTTACCATCGATTCATGAAAACTTGTATCTATGCATATTTATAACAGACGAAAAGGCATCCTTTTTCAAACGCATTATTGCTATTATCATCATCGGCAGTCTTGTTATATCGTCACTGAGAGGATGTACAGTTGCACTTTTAGTTAGTTATGCATTATTTACCATCACAGCTCATTGTTATTGTTGTTGTTACTTACAAACGTAGTTCATCTTGAAAGTTGAAAGCTTGTTAAATCTGATTGTTTGTTGGCAGTCTCTCTCTCTCTCTAAATCTAAAAGTCTCTCTTTGCTCATATACGCATACAAAACGAAAAAACCACTGTCTTTCTGTCTCTGTTTAAAAGCTTCTTCGAAGAAGAAGCTCATAATTTTTTTGCTTGATGATGATAATAATAATAATGATGACTGGTGGTGATCAACGACCCGATAAATTGCATTGATGTAAATGTGAATCATAATATTATATAGCCATTTGCTTACGCTAAAAACTATTGAAAAAGCTATATAACATGTAGCATACATTATTAATGTAACAATAAATTTAAAGTGCAAAGCAAGTTAAAGTGTTCAGTAATGAAGAACAGACATCTCAAATGAATTTTTTTGATGATCATTTTACGATATGCTACTTTGTATGTATGTATGCATAGTAGCTAATGAGTAAAAAGCCAGCTGAACATTTCTTCTTCTTGTTGTATTGATGTTTGATGCTTGTATTGAATGAGTGATTGATTATACTCAAGTACATTTCTACACGTACAAAAGCGATATCATCCACAATAGTGAAAAAAAATCAAAAAGTGAATGACAGCATTAATTTGGCTGGGTATTCGACAAGACCACCGACGATTAGATGAGATGATCATTTTTATGAATTTGAAATATGTACAAGAAAAAAAATAGACAGCAAAAAGTCAAGATTTATTTGTAAAATTGCAAATATTTAAAGTTTTATCGTTTTTATACATCTTTTGAATTTTTCGTTGTTTTTTGGCAGCAGGAATTGAAACGAAAGTAATAGTCGCAAAATTAGTAGGTATTATCACTTCAACAACATATCGAGTAAAGAACGGATGTATGAGCGTGTGTAGCAGTCTGGAGCCTTTCTCGTTCTCAATTTTGAACCAGATGTGATTACAATATGGGCATTTTCTTCTTTTCCTTTATATTGTTTTGTTGTTGTAAAATTATAGATCAATCAATATTATTTATTACAGGTTTTATCAGAATTGGTGATATACAGAGTACAGAGAGACGTATTATATTACTGGTTTATTGTACTTTGTTCATATTTTGGAACTATCAGAACACGCCATATTTTTTTCGAAACTGTTTATTTTCGACACGCATCTTCTCTTTTTTTTAAAAAGTATTAATATAGAGACAGAGAGATTGTATATTTTTTTCTATTCGTTCTCGACACAAATTGAGGCTCACGAGAATTGTGTAAAAGCGTTGAAATCGAAGGCTTCAGGTGTGAGAAATTAGAAAGTACACACATTTTATAGATATTTTCACAGGATTGAATGTGTTGAAGGTTTGCTATCATTATATTTAGGTATGATGTAATATCAACGCGAGACATACATGTCTGCCACAACAACGTATATATATACTGCACAAACAATTTATTCGCATCACATTCAAACTGTGAAGATGGGACGGGAGTCGTTACATTTCATGCGCGTAAATACCGTTGATGGCGTGACATGCTAAGCGCTCACTACGGCTGCTGCTACTATTATCTTTGTCTGTTGTGTATGTCCAATTCATTTTGAGCTCATGTTACTCAAAATGAAATAAAAGTGTGTGATTGGTAGTTTATATAGGTTTCAATTGCGGTTGAGTTCCCTTTGACATGCACATCACATCAAATAATAATAATATAGAATGCTTGTTTCTGTACATTGTCGAGATAATATATATTCGTTTATACAACAAAGAAGAGAAAAAAAGAGTTGGATTTTGGTTATAGTAGTGTGCTTGAAATAATATGCATGTAATATAATACGAGACAATAGTCTAAATAATTTTTTTTTCACGTAGCGTGAAAATTTCAGCCATGTTGAATTTGTCATGCAATTCATTATTGTTTAAAGAATAAAATACTAATTCAGCCAACTTGTACGTATATGCTTTCGTGAGCAAGCGTGAGTCTCATCAGATAACGTTTTTTTTCAGTAGTAGTGGTACCTGAAAAACGCTTGGCGGATGTGCGCCATTGTATTTTTTTGAAAAATCTATTTAAAATCTTACACATGGGAAAGTTTTTGAAAATTGTGTAAAGAAAAAAATAACGTTTCAAGCTTTTGCACTGGTTAACACGAAAATTAAAATAGTAGGAGCAACGTTAAATATTTCTTTTTGTGTCTATTCACACCCACGTCCCTTTAAAAAACTAAAACTTTGTGCCTTTAAAATGAACAAAGTTACACATTGTCGGCTTAAATGATAGGCCGCTATTCTTGGTACAGTAGTAGCACACGCCACTTTTGTTTAGCTGAAAATCTTCGAATTCACACATGAAGTTGTAGAAAAGCTTGAGCATTCACTCACATGCAAGTACAATGATGATGCTTCTACCTAAAGACCTGTTCAGTTGCTGCTACCGCTACTTTTTCTCATAAAAAAAAGTTGCAGGTTCAAGAAGAGAAATGCAGCTCACTGTAAATTTCCAAGAGAAACACAGCTCCGCTCCTCAACTGCTTTGTTTTCTGCTTCAACTCATTAAACCACGCATAAAAGTCAGAATTCGTCTGTAGATGGCAATTAAAACGCTTTTCCATTGTACACGGGATTTTTACCTGTGTGAGCTGAGCACTGGTACAGGTGCGCATCTCACCTTCGCATACACACGTAATTACAACAAACCAATGCCTAAACCAAGCATTTTAATATCATCAGACAACTCTTGCTCTAACAAAAAATAGAATTACAGGAACAAGAGATCTATTCATGCATAATATATTTATTTCATCACAATTTTTTCTCTCCCATGATCTAAATTATGTACACAATAAAAAAAAGTACATACACCTCAGCAGCTCGGCTAGTTTTTTTGAGTGCAAATCACAAGTGGCAGTAGGAGCAGCCAAAAATGTCTCTGCAAACAATCCAAAGACATTAACGGATACAACAACTACCCATGTTGTTATTACTCTGTCTGCTGTGCCATAATTGACACTGTCAGTTGTGTGTGCACATTGAGAAAAAAAATCGAGGATTCAGGTGTCATTACGTGATCCGCCATTAAATTACGCTTTGACCATCATCATCATTAACAAAACAACTATTGGAGCATGTATGTATATATGTGCATTCATGTAGTTGTGTAATGTGCACATTTTGCTGAGGTACTAAGTAGTAATAAATAGCATCAGAAAAGCAACGGAACAAACAAAACAGACAGCAAGACAACAAAGTTTAGAATTTGGGAGAGACGACAAAATAACAGTAGTAACCGTTGTTGTATTTTTTAACAGAAAGGGAGCATAGGAAAATGTGGAAACTATCATCATTATCGTGATTATCAGCAGCTTCATAATTTGCTATGCACACACTGCTTGGTTAGCTGGTAGTATAGGTAGGAGAAGTGTAGTATAACTTTAAACTTTCTGGTTGGTGTTATATGGTGGTGGTGTGGTGAGAGACTTATAGTTTTAAGCTCATCTTCCGCCACCACCGCCACTTCAACTACTACCACTTCTCATTCTCAAGTTGCAATAATACGCTCACGCTCTAATAGTGATGGCACAGTAATAACGTAATTTCTCTACTGCTGTTGCTGCTGCTGCTAATAATAATAATAATAATCATAATGACAGCGAAAAGACTTGTCCCTCCATGAATATTCCAACAGTACAATAATATAATCTGATTACCTACACGTCTTTTCTGGATTTAAAGCAATAGACATGGTTTTATTTGTTTGTAGTGGATTTTCTACTGTTTTGTCGCTGATGATGATGATGATTGTAGTCGGATGAGCAAAGAGAGTAAACTATACCTACTTCAACTGGCAAAACATGGCAATAGCTGAAAGGAGACGAGAAACAATTAGAAACACATTATATGATGGCTTAATGATGAGACCTTCCGTCCGTTCGCCTTCTTGTTCCCTATTATAACGCTCCTCTAACAAATAGCANCCTTCCGTCCGTTCGCCTTCTTGTTCCCTATTATAACGCTCCTCTAACAAATAGCATCACTAGTAAATATTAAAATATTACGCTAACTACCCATAATAATGAACAGACGAGGCTGCAGAGAACACCGATAACGTGAGAGCGCTTCTTCATGTAAATTTTGTATGCACCACTAACAAAATGAATGGACCTACTGAATATAGGTATGTAATGTTTAGTATGCATATACCCGTATACCTTTATAACCGCATATTAAACAATTGTTCCTATCCAGCCAGAATGAATATTGTGCAGACTTTCGTATAATAGTAGTAGCAGTGGAATCTATTTTGTGTACGAAATTAGTGTAGGTATTAATGTTTCTGCTGACGCTTCGATGATAATAGTAATGACGTTGATGACGGTGAAGGCGAGTTGAAAGGCTTTCTTTTCTAACAATCATCATCATCACAATATAATCACGTTGCATCATCATCGCCGTAATAATTTCAACAAGGAGAAAGGAAAATGCTTTAATAGCCGCATTCACGTTCACATCAATTTTTATTTTGTTAAATGAGCAATTAGCATGCATGCAAGCTTGAATCAAATTTACTCATCGATTTTTTTTTCGTTGGTGCAACCCTGCTCCCAAAAAAAAACGTCACACACAAATTGCTGTTATTAACCGGTCGCTCATTAATATAGATTAGCTAATTTTCTACACTAGTGGGATGCATTATAAAAATATTTAAAAAAATCATAGACAAATAATAATGCTAGATTTTTCCTCCTACTGCACTGTTTCAAACTGTGCTGCATTTCATCCAGTATGCGGATAGTAGCAGTTTTTTTGAGTAAAGTTGTATAATTTTTAGTACAAGTAATAACAATAAAACTGATTATAATAGTTTGATTTGCGTATTATCGGTATGAAAACAATGCATGCTGCAACAACAACGATGGAATCAACAAGCCTGTTTGTTGTTGTGTTGTTGATGTTGAGTGGTCATTAGTATGGACTGCGTTATGCCAAAAACACTGTTTAAAAAAATAATCGGTCAGACACTCTGGTGTAATTAGAACAATAAAAGGTCATCATGCAACACCAAAGTGTAAGATTTATCAAAGAAATCGAGTTAATATTCATGCACAAATAATATTACAGCTTTGTGTAATAGGTACTAGGTACATATGTATGTATTACCAATACTGGTGCAGGTATTTTATGCAGGTATAAAAAAGTGTGTATCTCTGTCTGCATCTTGAAAATCCTTCTATTGTCCGTTATTCCTACTATCTTTTTATTTCTTCTTTCGGTAATGAGTTTCTCTAAATTCCGACAAGTTCATAATTTTTACTACTCCATCTGTCAGACTTGATAAAGTTTAAAAATACATAATAGCTGTTTGTCTGCTCACGCTGGCTCATGCTTTCGGTTAAATTTCTTTGAGATAGCAATAATAATCAGAGAATGGTCATAAAAATGAGATCATAAAATTTCGGCACTTGTGTTTCTTCAACAATGCACTGTGTAGTAGCAGCAGTAGTAGTGGCCGGACGATAAAAAAAAGGAAAAATCATCAATGGTTTCAGTAGTAAAATCATGGTGATGATTCAGGGAAAATATTTATGTATAAAAAATTAAGCATAGTTTTTTTTGTTGAATCCGCATTAAAAAAATGATTTCCTTTTTATTATTTCTTCTATGCCTGTCTGCATGTATGTATATGCGTAAGAATTGGTTCAAACCTAATTCTAATAAAATATTATGTAGATCGTTTTGCTGCTATTTAATTGCCATCAATCGTTTCGGTGTTCAGAAACAGTCAGAAGACAGGTATGAAGATGAACAACTGGCTCGATCCATGCGTTTGTTTGCAGCTAGAAAAAGTCAAATGAGTAGTCAAGCTTCTGGGTGCAGTGAATGAATGGCTATCGACAGGCTGTACTTTTTTGTTGCGCTAGGGAAGAAAAAAAGAAAATTAATGAATCAATATAAATGACCGACAGACAAAGCGAGCCGTCACGAGACTGATAATTCTTATTGCCCAGCATGTAATTTCCTTCGTTTTTCTTACGGGTAAACAAGCTGGAACTGCGTGGCAGTGGTAGTTACATTTGTGGATAGTACACCCAAGTGTAAAACAAAAGGTGCTCCGACTACAAGTGTGCTACTTTCTCATAATCAATTTACAAAAAAAGTATCGTACACTCTTTATGCACTACAGATATAGATATTATGACAGTGGAGAAAAAAATGTCGCATTGTTACCGCAATACACTCTTGGAGTGTTTATGCGTTTGAGAGATCTATGAGCTACACATCTAGCTATTTATACCATGAAAGATTTTTTTTTTCGGTTGCAACTCTCGAAAACTTAGTTGAATTTGTTGAAACCAAGAAAATGGGAAAATTTAGATTTAACTGCTACAGTCGAGGAGGAGGTGTTAGGTATGGTAATTTATGGAGATGTGAACTTGAGAAGGGTTCTTGCCTTTTTCTCATGGTGAAAATCCCCCATTTTGAACAAACTAACAACTGTGTGAGTTGGGCTCTACTGCTGCTGATTTTCTTCATGGTGCATGCTTGGCTTGCTGGGTTAAATACATTTTTTGATTGCATTACTTGTTGTATGCGATCAGGGAAAAGCGATGTATATATTATTGTCTTCCTTTTTGAAGAGACGACTGGTCCGTGTAGAGAATCCTTTTTTTTCAAAACAAAAAAAAGTGAATTCGTTTCAACTAAATAAGCGGAACATTTATTTTTCGCCTTCACTTTACTCTACTTGTTTCCGAGATTTTCCTGATAGTATATGTATATGAAGCTTTCCAATTCACTGTTGTAATGAAATTCTCAAAAAAGACAAAATCCTACAGTAGAGATTTTATATTAAATATTTTGAAAAACTGGAGATAACATTAAGTAGGTTCATTAAGAGCATCTAGTGCACCTCTAGGTATGCCGACACATTATTTTCTCTGCATTTTCAGCATAGCACTTATTCTAAATTTTCTGGAGCGAACACATTATAATAAGCCAGTGTTAAACATCTGCTGCAGATTTTGATGCTTCCACTCACAACACAACGGTTTGTTAACGATATCATAGTTAGGTATCCGAGCATACATACATACCGGGCGAATTACCATGATGTTCTCAAATCGGATGTGGCTTACTTGTCTGCTTTAATATAATTTAGTTAACAACACTGCTGTGAAATAAAGTGTTGGTTGAAGTGATGGCATGCAAAATGTGGTGGAAGGTGATCTCGACACTTCATCATCGTTGACTACCGGGTGGCCCAATTATCTTCGTGAAAACCGCATTGCACCACGCTTGCGAACAAGACTCACACTCCACGGATCATTTGATTTCCACATAACTCAAAATGTTGTAATTTAGTATGCATCCGCTACTGCTGCTGCTGCTGCTGCTGTTTCTCAACGAAACCATGTTCCGCTGTTTTACTTTTAGCTTTCATGGAAGAAAATAGACTTGCTTCTGCCACACATGCAGTTAATGTGTCGTTTACCATCACTCGACCCACCCATAGTCTTCGCCTCCTTCTTATCTTTCCATATTCTACATGGCTTCTCCTTCAACTAATTCCGAATTCCCGAGAAAAAATATATATAAGGATTTTTCAACCGGGAACTCTCCGTTGTTAGTTAAAAGCCATCCCACTCCTGCTTGTCGAGAGATCCTGTCTACTCCTCCACATAACCAAGTTTCATCCAACCTTCGTCGCTTCTCCAACTTTAAATGCTCCTGAAAAGTGTGTGAAAATGTGCTGGGGCGACTTAAGTATAAACGCGTATTTGATAAAGACAAACTTTTCTTATGAGTGAAGTGGGATATAAAAGTCATTCCGTACAAAATATGGTTGTTCTTTTCTCTTATCAAGTTGCCTCCAAAAATGTATGTATTCTTATACCGTAATACTACAATTGTCAGATGGAGTTTCTAAACTACTGACAGTGGATGCCACATAACTCATTTTTTAAACGAAAAAAAAAGAATTCCTTTCATTTCAGAAAGATATGCTGTAAAGTTTATACAGAAAAAGGGGTCTTTCCTTACAAAAAAAATCATTTCTGGTGGGTATATGGTTGAACATGAGAAAACTATTGGAAATCTCTTTCGATGATATTTTGGGACTTGACTTTTTTTCTCTCTTGCACCACTCGCTAAACTGTCAACTACAAAAGATATTCATCAAGCCCATTTCGTCAACCGTATCTCATCCCAATGAAATGAATCTTTTTAAATTACCTATATTTCTAAAGTCCCCTTTAAAATATATAAAAGTTAATAATAAAATGTATGTGGGTAATTTTAATACATATTTTTTTTCAAATGACTGGCTATATGCAAAAGGCGAATATCGATGTTGATGTATATGTGGTGTTTGTGTGATGTTATTAACTTTACGCTTCATTTCACCACCAAGTCATTTGAATTCTTGAGACTTGAGAGAGACAGAGAGTTGAAAAGAAACCCAGGTTTGCTCATTATCAACTTTGAAAACACATACATACATGCATTCTCGTTGAGATTGTTAAGAATTCTCTATCTGTGTATGTATGTCCTTGTATCAGAAAACTTTTTTTTTTAAATAATGCAATGTACATATCTACTTGCACATTTAGATAGGCATAGTATTCAGATTTTTAAGCAGCTGCTGTTGATACACTTGCAATAAAAAATGTGTCGTGAAAAAACTTTAGATATCTGTAGAATGCTTGTGAAGTAAATCGACTGGGGCATTGTATTACCTCAACCATACAAACAGATTACTTCGATAGATGGCAGTAGAAATACTTTTCTGACAAAAAGCAGCGTGCATTTCTTTTACTACTGTTTGCTTGCTTACACAACAACAGTGCATACATTTCTTCAGACAAAGTGTAGTATATGGATCCAGTTAGGAACTCACTGACAGATTTACATGTTCTTTTCTTGTCATGAAAATGTGTGACGCAAAGGTCGTGGTCCTGCCTGATACGTGCCTTGTTGGCTTGTTGAGTTAATAATGTTCACTGATAATTCTGATTTTAGCTATAAAAAAAGTAGGGAAACACTTTTTTGTTGTGAAAAGACACAAGTGTAAATGCATACTTGAGTACAATATTGCCATGTTCATTTGTGGTATGGAACATTTAACATTTATTAGGGATGGAAAAAAATAACTTTTAAAATTCCCATTTTATTTACTTTACTTGAAAAAAAAAATGTTCAGACAAGTAAAAATGTACTCATGCTCGTTAGCAAGTTTAAGCTCAATAAAATTCCCTTGGACCGTTTTTATATCTTCTTGTGTTGTTTGGATGGATAGATAATCAAGAGAGAAAAATGATGATGAGTACATATCGGCAGCATTTGTAGGCAAAGTGTGTTAAGAAGAGCCCCCTTCTTACTTGCCATGTATATCGTTCAAAATGCTATCTTTTTAATTTTAAAAATGCTTCTTCTAACTGTGGATTTTTATGGTGCTAAAGGAAAGATCAGTAGCGCTGTTCTACTTCTTGACAGTTGACTTTGACATTGATGTAGTAGTACCGCTAAGTGCCTTGATCATTTGGAATGTGTACACATCGCCATTATTATTATTATTATTATGGGTATACGGTAAAAATTATTATAATTGTGATCATATTGCTTACTTATGCATACTTTCTTTTTTTTCGTTACAGATTACCAAACTAAAAATTGATAGCAATCCCTTTGCAAAAGGCTTTAGAGATTCCTCCCGGCTCACGGAATTTGAAAGGTAACT
Source organism: Lepidocyrtoides sp. E14 (assembly GCA_027743805.1). NCBI lineage: Eukaryota > Metazoa > Arthropoda > Collembola > Entomobryomorpha > Entomobryidae > Lepidocyrtoides > Lepidocyrtoides sp. E14. Next base: position 21,016 of record JAHZMZ010001537.1, on the reverse strand, counting down.
TTTTTAAACAAATTAATTTTCTTGTCTGTATTTCAAGCTAAAACTATACACTTTCAAAAGAATCGGGCTGCGTATTTACGATATTCAAAAAACATTCTCTGGAATTCAATCAACTTTAATTAATTGTTGAAAAATATATCAAATTTACATAATGTGTGCACGTTATAATTTCCTGTCATGACCTCCTTCAAAAATGTTTTTGAAACAAATGCAACCGATCATACTATTCCTTCATATTACGTGGTTGATAGCATTCTCAAAAAAATCAAATGCCCTTTTCTTGACAAATCGAAATATTACGGCATTTTACCTTTGTAACAGGAGTAAATGCCTTGATTTGCTTGCTTCAAGTTGGCATGTGACTTGACTGCTGCTGTTGCTTTTGCTCCTGTACGTTCATTTCATTGTCAACCTGTCAGAAAGTCAGTAGTACTTCAGCTACCTGTACACATTTACGCTTCAGGGAAAGAATCTTCATCACTGAGACATGCATCCGTGCAGATATGTTCATATATGCAAACGCATACAGACACAGACAGAAAAAAATCATCTCCGTGTGTGGTTCAGCATTGTTCATAAGTTCATACCACATCTCCCACATCATATTATACTTATTGCCGGATGGTGTGTGTGGTGTGGTGGATTATTTTATTATCGCTGACTGATTAAATTCTACCTTTGTTGTATTATGCTCCTATTAATATTATTCCTGTTGATTGTTAGCTTTTATTATTATTATTTTGGAAAAAAAGCTGGAGGAAATAGCTTCCTCTTCTTCTTTTCCATTTTATTCCTCTGTCGTTTAATAATGATTAGCAGTGTTGGAATTTTTATCAAAAGAGTTAGACTGAGTAGTACCGCAATCAAACAAAACAGCAGAGGCAGAAGCATAATCATAATTGTATACATTTTACAAACAAAGCAATAATAATAATAATATTACATATATCAGATTGCTCACCACCAACAATCTTGTTCCGGACCATCACGATTTTCTCTTTAGATGATTTTATTATTATATTTTGAAGGCAATAATAATCTTCAAGGAAGAGCATATTATCACACACCCAAAAAACCATATTATAAAAGCGCACACGTCTCGTGTCTCATCCAATGATACTTTTATACTGAACGCAGAGAAAATTATAAGAAAATATAAGGTCTATAATATACTTTTATATATTCCCCTTGCATTTTTAGCTCTGTTATCATTTCCACCTGCAAATTCCCGAAAATTTATTGATGATAGATTGTGATCTTGAAAATTAAAGAAAAAGTTTTCTCGTATGATATGATGATGATCACGAGGTGAGATAGAGTAAATTAAGGCCTTGCCTTATAATAATATACAATGTTTTTCTGACTGCATGTGTGCTGTTAACTTTTCCTACTTTGTTGAGATTGTGTTCATTCTTGGACGAGTCAGCCACACACACTAAATTTTACTTGTACCACACACTTTGTTATAATTAGGCGTGCATTTACATGCCGAAATGATGTTTCTTCAAATGGATAATATTATAATGGACTATATTACGACTTTGTAACTTTGTGCGGCTTTCTTTCTTCTTTTTTTTTTAACTGACAAACTTACACATAGTTATATGTTCTGTGGTGCTATACAGTCGTGTTTATATGCTCTATAAAATGAGCGATGAAACAAAGTTACTGTGAATGCTTAGCACAAGCACCACATATCATAAAGACTGCACTGTTGCTTAATTTCATATCATATTATACCATATCCCATCAAATTTTTCAGTTCAAAACATCAACCGTAATAATAAAGTATGCTGGCAAAAATATTTATGTTCTGAATACTCCTTTTTTCATGTACAATATTTTCTTAATGTTTACTACCATGCCATATTCCACCAGCAGCATCGTCATCATCAGCATCATAATCGTCATTTTTAACAGCTTGTACTTGTCGACTCGTCTCATTAGGGAAAAATCGCTCACCCACTCCGCTAATTCATAATGTTGATGGACATTATGGGGTGATGGACCATTATTCAACATGTAAAAGCCTCTCATAAGCCATTTAAAAGTGAAATAAAAAAGGGACGAAAGAAATTCAAAGAGCGAAATGACTTTGTTTTTGTTGTAAAAAAGGGTGTTAAATTATGTGTTTTAGTATGACCACCCAACATTTTTGTGTACAATTAAGTCGAACGGTAATGTGCACAAATAAAATAGTCCATTAAAAAGTGAAATTAAATTCAACTTTTTAAAATTTTATTTGAGTGCTTTTTTTCTGGACAAAAATGTTTTTGTTTTTCAAACTTTCGATTAATCAACAATTCCACGCAAAAAAATGATAAAACTTGGACAAAAACCAATCGAGTACGAGTATTTTTAACTGTTTAATTAGCTTGATCGACTGTTGAACTTTTGCGTATACTGATGATTGTGTCGACTGACAACATGTTTTGATAAAAAAATTAATCTATCATCTTCTTCTTGTTTTTCATACAAGTTTTATCGTTTGTCTAATTCTTTCTGGCATTGCCATTATCATTTTATCATTTTTTGGTGTGGTAAGTACATGGTATTAGCTACACTTTTGTTTGTAAAAAAAAAGAAAATGCGGGCGGTCGGCTTCCCATTCTCTTAACTTCTCTGCTTTTCATATATATGTAATCATTTTCTCATCCTCATTTTTTCCTCTTCATTGTAAGCTAATATACATTTCAGACTTCAGAGTAGTTTGTAGTGGCAGCAAAGTGTCGGCCTCGGATGAGATTCTATTACTTAGGTTCACTCTCTCTCTCTCCTCCTCTGGATTATTACGAACTACATGCATAATAATAATCATAATGATATTCTACATTTTTATGAATGTGTGTAATATACACATACTTAAAAGGTTATTTCATGTTGTGTGGCTCCACAGAAAATGCATATCAGCACTGCTTATTATTGCCCATCGTACTTAAATGTCTATCTTTTAAAAAAAGAACAAGAAGAAAAGATACAATATTATACAACAAGCATGTTTTTGTTATGTGTGTGTATAAAATTAAAAGGGTAAAAAAATACCACACAGCAAACAGATCATCCTCCGTCCGCCGTTCGTTCCACCTTGCAGCAGCAGCAGACGTAAACATAACATGGATTTAAAAGCTTGTCCCACAAGCCCAAAGTGCAAGACATGAGCATTAGTAATATTCATCTTGTGCATTTGTGACGGATGGACTTTTGAAGGAAGTCGGGAAAAGATGAAGAAACGAAGAAAAAAAAATTTTGACGAAGAAACCCCTTTTAGAATTTTTGTTACATTTTTTACGCACAGTTTAGGTAACGTAAAACGTGTCTTTCCTCAAGTACTTAAGGTTTTCAAGACGATATGTAGGGTAGATCTTTTTGTTGTTGTTGTTGTATTTGATAATGGGAATATATATACATTTCCCAAAGGACTTATTGGTAAAAGGACCCCTTTTAACATAATCAAGAGAGACTGTTATGGTGTTTCGGCGTCTTCTGCTGTTGGCCTTCTTGTAATATATGTGCTCATTTATGTATGCATGTGTATCTCTACTCCTCTATCATCATGTCGTGTCATGTTCCCTTTCTTTTTGTAATAATTCTTTAGGGAAACAAAAATAAGATGAGGAAAGGCCGCACGGTTCTTAAAACAATCAAAGGAAAAAAAGTATTACTTTTAAAAAGAGTGTATTTCTTAAAAACATTATCATAGTGAATAAGTAGGGATAGGTATAGTGTTGAACTTTTGGACAGACAGAGTTGAATGCATGCATAATATTATTAGCATCATTAACATGAAAAGTACAACCTATTGGCATATAAACGTTTTGATGATGGTGAAAGAAAAAAGAAGGGAAAAGGATCAGATACGTCATCATAAAGAGCACAGCAAAGAAAGAAACAGAAGAGAGCGAAGGAGAGAGAGAGAGAGATGAATTTAGCTTGTCAGAATTAATGATTCAAGCCGACAGACAGGTCGGCTTCATTTCAGCTCTAATTAAATACAAGTTAGCGTTTAACAGCAGTATTGTTCCACCCCTTGCACGTAGTTGCTGTTGTTGTTACTGTTATCGTACTGCCCATCACATAATTTGATTTGCTCCTCTATTGTTTCTTCTTTTTGTTGTTGATGGTCGTGTTCCATTTTGACTAGATTGGAGCAAGAGATCTGGTCGGGTAGAAGAATACTGTGTGTTAACTGCTTTTAATAATCAAACCCTTTTTGTCGTTTCAACTGATCAACTATTTTTTTTTCTCCCTCTCACTCAATTCATCCTTCTTATACGTCGGATTAATTCTATACAGTCTTAGAAAGCAGGGTTGTGCTTTTGTCGATTGGTGGATAAAATGTCGCAGCAGCGTATCCATTCCATCTCAAAAACTCATTGATGCTTTGTTTGCTATCCAAATGAACTTGAATAACAACATAATAAAACATTGAAAGAGTCCAATACACTATTGCGTGATACAATAGCTATATAGCTGTATTTGACAAGTGACCATGGGGCAATGCATGACATGATGGTGCTAATGAAGGTGAACATTTTTTGACATCCGGTGGGGTTATTGTAGGTGTACCCCTTTTGCTTTGATGTCGAATGACGTTGATCAAGCACCATTGCATTGCTGTTTATGCATTGTGCAGATAGACAGTTGCCACTGTGGAGTGGAGTCATCTTTGATGATTGTAAAAATTAGTATGCAAATTACCTTGAGATAATTTGTTGGACAACAGCAGAAATGAAATGAGTTTTCGGAACATTATCGACATCAATAACGTATTATATGTAGGTATTATGCATTTAACGCCCATTTGGAGGTACCGGAACGACATAGTTGATTCGGTACTTCTCCTTCAAAAATTGTTGGGAGCTGAAATGAAAGTAGATGACGAAATGATTATTATTGAAATCAATATTAATTGCGCATTTAACATAAGCGTTTACACATTCAGCCTACCCATTCATGTAGCAATTTGTGTTCAAGAAAAAAAACACATGTGCTCCGCATGTAATAGTGAGTTTTACGTGTACAACTTCTTGCTACCTGAAAGGTTGAAGACATCAAATCAATTTCTCTAGTAGATTGCACCAAAGTAATTTTCGATATTATTATGCATTAATCAGTTATTGATATGCAAGGCTGATAATAATATAATGCAGCACTACTACTACAACCACAACTCTTCATCTCTCTCTCTCTCTCTCTGCTCCTCTGTGTTAAATTATTAAGTATCAGGTCGACTGAGGAAAGAGAACCGCTTTGTTATCATCAATTTTATTATATTATTTTATTAAATAATATGAGCAAAACATAAAAAGCAATGTAGACACCCGCAATAAGCAGCACAAGGATAAAAATCCATTACCATTTTTATCAAAATTCTCTCACAGCTCATCCATACCATCATGAAAATTGCCTTCATTATTATTGTTATTTAATTTGACTTTGGGAGAATAAAGGGACCGCTCTCCATAATGTTGCCATTACTATTATCGGCGTTGCTGCCGTTTTGGTGGCGGTGTTCTTCTCTCTCTCTCTCTCTCTCTGGTGGTTATTTTGTGTTGGCTGTTTGTTGGAAAAAAGTGTTTGCTGAATATGTAGTGATGATGATGGTGTTGATCGCAAATCAACTTATATCCACAATTTTATATTATGGGTGTACACATTTACTTCACAACAACGTTGCTGCTCCATTTTGCTGAAGCAACGCACGGTTATTATTATTGTCGATGATGATTCAAGCGGCTGCAAAAATCTTAGAGAGGGCAACTTCCATCCTGTAATTATCTGGCCAAGTAAAGTAGATGTTGATGTAGTGAGCACATATAATTATGAGGAGTTTCTTCATCATCATTTTCATCTCCTCATGTAAATTTACATACCACACAGGTTATTTCAGTAAAGAAGAAGAAGAAGATATATGAATGTACTACGGTAAAAAAAATTTTATATGCTGTTGATATATAAAGTTTGTAAGAAGAACAAGAACATGATCAAGTGGTGGTGGTACAAATAAATGCCCATCGGATCAGATAGCAACACCTTTCTTGAAATTTCCCCTTTTCAATCACTACTCGCTTTGCTCCATGAAATGTTACATCAATCAACAGCTTCACCCCATGGCCACGTCTATTTCTTAATGGCCATCAGCTAAATATTTTATGATAATGTGTCGCCTTTTAGAAAAGAAGCAAAGTGTTCCATGTATATATATCAGAATTTTTGCAGTTGATTTGCGTACATGAATTTCAGTATAAATCATTTGATGTAATTTCTATAAGTGTTTACTTGCTTATCAACCTGGATGACCCCACACATACATAGAGCTAGGACAATGACGAGTTGTAATCATCAACTATACCAGTGACAGCCATCATTCTAAAGTCAATTATGCGACAGTTTTTTCTACTTTTTGGTAAAGACAAGATTGAATCTAAAATTCTATCTGCGTGGTTTATTCTTTTTATAGAGTGGTAGTGGTGGTAGTACTAGTAGCAATATTTTTCTTCATCCTAAAGCAAGTGTGGCCATCAAATCATGCGAATGATGATGACGATGATGGGTGGTTTGACTACTTCTTTTTGCTGTTGATTTGAGGTTCGTTCTTCTTGTAAAGTCTTGGCGTTTTTTTAAATCGTGCTGGGGGAAGAGAGAGATTTTTTGAGTTGTTACTTTATAAAATCATTATGATGATAGTGATGAGGAGATAGGTAGGTACGTAAATCGTATAATGTGTAGAGTTGAAATGTAGAGTGATTGTAAGTTCTGACGAATAATATGCAAAACAGATAGGACAGAAGCATCATCAAAATCAGCATAATCACCTTTGTGTGTAGTTTGCTGTAATAAAATAATAATTATGATGATTGTCCAACATACAGAAAGCAAACCAGATAGTCTTGTACATCCCAACCACAGTTTACCACCACCATCACTCGACTATCCGCTGTGCTTTTAGTGCTTCTGAATATCGTCGACATATAAAATAAAATAAAATAACTAGTCAAAGTCAATAAGGAGCTCTGCTATTCCGCATGAATACTACCACTACTACTACAAGATATGATAAGAAGAACGATTCTTTTCTCGCCTTTTTTCCATGACTTTTCCTTCTTATTAGGAAAACGTTTTTTTTTTGTGTGAAGAAATGGCTACATGGGCATTCATGTTGTTATTATATGTCGTATTATGTTGTTGCATGGTGGAGTGGAGAATTTTATAACAGGCTTTTGTCACGCATCTGCTACTACTACTACTACTACGGCTTCTCTTTCTGCCCCTACCTGTGAAGTTGATCAGTACTCATCTGCTTGTGATGACGATGATGATCATCTCTTCTGTTTCAACTTTTCTTCTTCATCTTCTTCGTATTTATCCCTTCCTCCTTCATTTATGCAATTATACTTATTATTATCATTAGATTTTTTTATCTGACTGCTCTGCTCATGTTAAAGGGTTAGAATAGTAGCTGTGTTGAGTATTGTAGCTAGAAGAAAAAAAAAGATGAATAAGACAGAAAGCGATTATCATTTACAGATAATAATAATATTATGCGTAGTTTTCCGAATCCTGAATTTCCACCATAAAAGAGCACTTGCACTGATGGTGGTGGTGGCAGGATGGAGCTAGAAAAGAACAAAAAAAAGTAGTTAACACAACAACAAGTCTTCTGAACTTGTAAAAAAATTGCTACTTACTCGATGACGATTGTGTGTGACTGTCTACTAAACTTTTGTAATAGTAATAGGTAAGTAGATAGTGTGCATGCGTCGTCTCTCTTGGCAGTACTATCATCAGCCAAGTTTTGGATATCTTTATGCTATCAGCCAACCAACAAAATCAACTATATATTATATATTTTTTTTGTACCACCAGCACTCACTACCACCAACGAAAATACGTTGTAATAAAATAATACTTTGGTTTTTACCTTTCAGCTCATTATTCATATTTCATTTGAATGAGTAGTAAAACTCATTCTTCTTGTGTGAGTGAGTGATATGATGGCTGAGCCAAGTCTGAAATTTTAATTTTGAGTGACAGACTGTGAATATCCCTGAGACTATTTACCTGATAATCTCTCTTTTTCATCTGAACTTAATCCACACAAAGTTGCTGTAATTGTGGTGGTGTTACACATGATACACACTCACTGACTGACTGAGTGACCACTTATACCACCACTACCAACCAACTAACAACACAACAACAGGATAAAAGTCTTCTTGAGAATTATGTGAAAGAAAAAAAAACTTTGCAATTTAATAATAATAAGAATGGTATTAAAAAGTAAGTAGCCACCTTGGTCCTAGTATATGTATGTACAATAAAACTTCATCTTCTTTTGTGACTTGTTGTATTCATTGAGTGGCTACGCTCATTGCCTTTTGACTTCATCACGTCATCAAAAAAATGCATTGAAAATGAGTTAAATGCTCCCTGAATTCATACTCAGCCAGACAGCTTTTTGGCTCTGCACAGCGGAGGTAAAGTAACTTCTTCAGTTTACCTGGTTAGTGCATAAAAATATTAAAAAAGGAAAAACAATTTAGCGTTTATAAAAAAGATTCTGCGCGAAAAATAATACTACTGACTACTGACAGGTAACATGGCTGGCTACTTGACTGCCGCTGCTAAATCTCTCTAGGAATTGCACGACGTGTGCATTGCATACCTAATGAATGTAAAACAGGGAATAAAAGTCCCGTAATTAAAAAGTGAGAAGCTTATATGAATAGTAATGATTGATTGGATGGAGAAGAATTACTTATGCATGGTTTTTCAATGGGCTTTTCCTACTCCTAACTCCTAAAAGAAGGAAGTAAATTGCTGCAATTTTTTTATTGTAAAAAAACTCAAGTAGTTATGTGTACACTCGTACTTAAATTCGTATCTGTAATCGCACATTCAAAACTTTTTGACTTTTCAATGACATCATTTATTATGCTGAAAAATTTAAAGCCAGGAAACTGTAGCAGCAGCAGCTCGTGTAAAAATGGAGTACTAAATGACCAACTGACGCAATAAACCAAACATGGTTTATGTTGGATAATGTTCATTTATTGATACTAATTGCATCTTTATGCTTTAGCAAATTTGGTATACCGTTTTGTATGAAAAAATCGTTCCATATTATGTAGGTAGTAGGTTTGCGTTTGCATTTATGTATGTACTACAGGTTGCTTCAGGAGGACCGTGTGAGACCGTCATAATTTACAAAGGACAAATCGTGACTCCTGTTTTTTTTTTAACTTTAGCCCGTCCCATTTTATCCTCCTTTAGAAAGTTGCCCTGTTTCTAGTGAGTAAAATTATATGGAAAGAATATAATAATTTAGTGTTATAAGCAGCCAAAGGTGGTATCGGGCTCTAACCATTATTACAAGTCCATTGACGCTCATGGCCGGATTTCCTTAACTGCCCGACAGTAGCTAGAAACACTAGGAAATTTTTCCGGCGGCGACAGTTTTCATGCTAATAATAACTCAAAATTGGAGAATTAATTCAAAAAGGGGTCTAGTACTGGATTTTCATATATGTCTGCTATGATTTTATAAGATTGTAAAATCCATTGTTTAGACCCTACTAATGAGTTCTTTTACATGGTCAACTTTTATGGCCTTTTATAGTATGTGCAGCATAATAATGTCTGGTGGTGGAGCTGACGAAATTTGAAATATTGCGTGTGGATAGGTGCTGGACCACATTATATTTCAAAACGACTTATCAGTGTAATTTTCATAATCATAAAATGAAACGAAAAAAAGGAACGAGTTGGGAATATAAAGATTTTTTAAATAAATATTATTGTTTTATTATTGTGTACATAGTCCGTACACAAATTTATTAGTTGATGGCACGGCGCCGCCACCGTTAATAAATAAATAAAAAAATAGTAGAATTTACTACGGTTATACATGCACAAATAGTATTACGTATGTATATTCGGGTGGTGAGGCAGCTGCCGTTTTTGTTGTAAATGTGTTGCTGACGACGAACAAATCACGATCAGTCGAAAATTATAGGTACTTTTATTGCATTGCGTCTTGAAAAACAAACGGCATTTTTTCTAACGGGAAGTTGTAAAAATAACAATAATTTGTTTGGGGAATGTTTTTTGGGGAAAAGTATCGGTACGAGTCATCAGCCACCACAATGCTTTTTTTCTTGCTTTCACAATAACAACGCGTTCTTCTCTTAAAATGTACACTAATTGTTCACAGTGATGAACATTTCTTCTTTTCTTATAGAGAAACGATGGAGTCGATGCTGGTCGATCAACATATGAGAGCTCCAGGACTCCGACCTTTTGACCTGGAAATGGCTTCTTCCACTCTTACCATGGAGGAGAAAGCCCTGCTTCAGGCTCGTATTCAACTTTTGGGTCTGAGAACTCCATTCCCAACATCTGGACCGGTCAGTCCTCATGGACTAAGCCCGCATCTTGCTTCCACAATGAATCATATAAACAGTATGGGAATGCATGGAGGTGCCGGTGGATTTCCTCATTTTGGACCTGTTCCCGCAGGTAGTCCACCAGCTAATCATGGAGCAGCAGCAGCCGCCCAAAGAATGTCTGAGGCAGCAGCAGCAGCCGCAGCTGCAAACGCTTTAAATCTTAATGGAAGTCTATCACAGCTTTACGCAATGGCAGCTGCTACGTCTTCTGCCAGTCCAGGTGCAAATAGCCCTGGAAGCAGAGGAGGAAATGGTGGTGGTATGTCAATGCCGGGAAGTAATCAAGGCGGAGGAGGAGGTAGCACGTCCCCTGGAGGAGGACCACCTCAAATACCACTTCCAATTCAGTTATGGACACAGTGGGCTAGTTTGCACGGACTCGCTCCATTAGCACTGGCACACCATGCCCAACTTGCTGCTGCAATGGCAGCCGCTTCCTCTTCTTCTTCGTCTTCTGCAGCCACATCTCCAAATCATTTATCAAGTCTTCATCATCCCAATGGACCCGGTGGTGGAATGCCACCTGGAAGACCATTGTCAAATGGAAGCAGTAATGCTCCTCCAGGCAGTGGAGGCAGTTTAGGACCTTCCAGTGAATCAACGCTTCCTCGGCTTCCCAGGCCAATGTATCCAGTTAATTCCTCTGGCGGTGGAGGCCCAACGTCAAGCAGTCCATTAAGTGGAATGCATCGCTATTCCCCATACACAATACCAATGAATAATTCAGGGAATCGATCACATCATTTAAGTGGTGGAGGAGGGGGTGGTAGCATCGGCAGCTTAAGTAGTAACAAAAGCCCATCTCCCATAGGATCTCCAGATTCTCTCAGGGATGAAGTCCTGTCTTAATTGTGGTTTCCCAAATTTTGAGCCATTTCATGAGCAGCTCTGACATCCTTGTCTACCTCCTCTCTTTCTTTCCTTAAGGAATTACATAGTCAGTGCACAAAAAACAACAACATTCATATCAGAAAAAAACGATATATCCCGGTGTCACCCTCCTCTATTAGCTTTGTCCTCTCCATAGCGTTATTTCTGTTTCTGTACTTAAACATTTAATAGGTATATATATATAAACTTGTACAAGCTGATCCATTAGTTTACGATTGAACGACTTTGGTCTCATATATATGCTCCGCTGCTGCTATTGCTGCTGCCGCCGCCGCCGTGAAAAAAAAGAATGAGATGGGATGAAAAGGGGGATTGTATTGCGACAGCTCTCCCTTTCAAAAGCGCATGGATAAACAAGGATACAAAAAGGAACCTACCGTTTCAAAATGAATAGATAATATTATACGATATACCTAATAATATGCTATGGCTCATAGCTATATATCCAAAACATAATGTTTACTTAAGTAATCCTATAATATATTTTATACAAACAAGTATTATACTGCAACAATAAAGTTCAGTAATCCAGTTCCATTCCATTAAACAATTTTCTCTTGACCAAAAATTATCTCTAGCTTAAGTCTCCCTTCTTTTAATGTAGGGAAAACAGTAGTCGAAATGAAATAATTTGTATTTGTGACTCTGTAATGATGTCTGCCTGTACATCTGTATTATTTTGTTATAAATGTAATCAATCTTGACTTGATGTACCATGTGTGTGCAGACGTTGAATGCTCGATATGCTTTATTATTATTACTACTACAAAAAAAAGTAAGATAATCATGGTGAAAATGCGTGTAGAACTTTTAGCTTGTATGGTTAGGCTTATAAACTGTGGTATTGTATTGTTAGTTTTTATCTATAAAAAAATGAAAAAAATGTGCTTGAATGTTAGGTTGGTCAAGATTGCTATATATTATGTTCCTATGTTTGTTTGTTCGTTTATTGTATATGATGAAATAAATAAATGAACATTGTAAATAAAAATTAAATTAAATTAACCTTTGCTGCTAGCACAATCTCAGCATATTTATATATGAATAAACTTATTATTAATTAAAATCTTGGTTTTAGACCAATAAATACAGTTAATATTATTAAAATGTATTTCATCTTGTGGTCCTAAAAGTAGATGTGGTTTTTACAATGAGTAGATTTTTGATTTCGATAGTATTCAAATCATATATGTGGTCAGTACTTACATTAAATATTCATGCTTTAAATTATCATTGACATGCCTGCAGGCTCTAGAAATAATGCAGATTTTTCTATATTGATGCTTTATATACCACCCAGACCTGTAATTACGACAGCATTAAAGTAAAATAAAAACTGTGAAAAAAATAAAACATGTGCAGTAGTCTTTGATAAGGTGTTTAAAAAAATTCATTCTCAATTTCACTGTGAATGTAATGTAATTTAGGAGTAGGGAAAAGTAACTTTATCACTAAATTTATATATTAGTTAAGTAATTAGCACTTGCACATTTGAAAAATCCTTATTTTTTTGATGTTTTCTCGAGTTTTGGTTAAGTTTTTTTTATTACATTACAGAAAGTATTATTATGGGTATTTATTTTACGGCCGATAAGTAACAATTATTACCTATGTAGTAAAACAGCTATAAATTATTCGCTATTATGTACATACTTAATGTATCCGTTTAGCCGTGCTAAATTGAACTAAATGAAAATAAAAATCATTTTGTCAGTCATCCCAAAATTGCTCTAGCTTGAAAATCATTACACGTTGCAAATTACAAACAAAGAAGATGCCAAAAGTGGTGCTATAAAGAGAATAAATTTCTACACGCTCATTATTATTACGAGAATAGAGACCCGGCTAAGTGGCTTGAAAAAAGGTAAGGAACATAAGTATCTTGACCATACGACGACAGTCCTGATTCCATGCATATTTACATACCCTTCGCACACTGAAGCGATAGAAATGGAAAGCTACTTTGTCACATGTCGATTCTCATCTCCCTGTTTATTTCACTTTACTTTCTCAAATCTCACTGCATACTGCTGCGTGCACTCCCATACAAATCAGAGAGTGCAGACAATCATCCGTTCCAACATGTGCATCATAAAATATGTTTAACGTAGCATTTTTTGGGTGTCAAAGGGAAAAACTGTGCTTGACGGGGCTGCTATATATAAGTACCATGCTTGAAGAAAGAAAGTAACAGATTCTGTTCTTTGCGGATAATGTGAATTGGGTAAAGGATGTGGTCCATGCGGATGTATGTTTTGCACTAATATGTTATAAAAAATGCAGACAATACGCTTTAATTACATGTTAAGTATCAATAAAGGTATATTTATTTTTGATTAGTAACACTAGCCACAAGCATTTATTCGTTCGTTAAAATGAAATGCTTTTCAAATTTTGATGGCATATGTACATGTTATCTGGGTTCAACTGTAACATTTCGTAAATTATATGCTTGTTCAGACTCTTTAGAGACCTATTAAAGCAGCCTATTATAATATGCAATGCGTTAAATTTTCTCATCTCATCAGTCATGTTTCTTTCTACTGATGTGTATGTGTGAGTCCTAAAAAGTTGAAGGCATTGACTGACTGGCAGTAGTGGTGAGACCCTTTCCATCACGGTCCTTAATAATCCTTTCAATCGATTAGATAGACAAGCTGATAACAACACCACGAAAAATAATGATTACGATGAAAAGACGTAGATCCAGGAACTGGTTCACATTTTAACACACTATTTTACCACTTTAAGATGTACTCAGTTTCAATGCAACTTCATAAAAATACATAAAAATATACATGCACCTACTCTCATACACGAACTAGTTTATAGATAGATCAAGTTAAAAATCGTTTCTATTTGAATCGAATTAAATGACCTTTTATTTCAGTACAGTAATAGTAGACCCGTTAAAACAAATCAGTGTACATACGTAAATGCACCATCTTATATTCGTGTGATATCTAATTTTTAAAAATCAGTTTGCTTCAAGCCACACCTTCCGATTCGATTCATGATCTTCTTGGGAAAATCTTCAACTGTTGATTCTTCTAATCTTGAGTGCACGCATGTACCCATCTATTAACAAATTTATCTGGACTGAACAATTTGTTGCTTTAACGCATCTCTCTCCGTTGAACAGAATCTGTACAAGTTCATGTCATCATCAACATCACACACCATTATATCATATATCAGTACCATTTTATAGTTTTAATTATACTAAAAAAGTCTGTAGTATTGGAACGCATCCTATCTCATCTCTCATCTCCTAGCATAATTTCTACAGTTTCGTTCACTCTTATCTCGCATGATAACCACTAATTTAAATGCCACAGTGTATGTATGCATGCGTGTTGTTACTACTTGTATTCTTTTTTTGGTAGCATTTTTCTTGCAGTCAACCCAAAGGATAAATGCTTAACTTTTGGCTTGAAGCAGCAGAGTCATCACCGTTGAACAGTAGCTTAGCTGATTAGCTGTTTACGCACATATAATTTCAAGAATGAAGTAGTGCTTCTTAAAAAATTATCCTTGCACCATCATTCCATACCACATGCAATATTTCATAAAATTGTGTTATATCTACCTATACTACTAATTACAGCTACACAGAGACATGAATCGGAAAATCATCAAATACAGTTTTGGTGAAGGAGGCTCATGAATCAGTTTCTCGGTGGTGGTATGGTGGTGTGACTGACTGATCATGAATAAGCGTGAATCAAAGCACATAATTTTCACAGCATGTAGGAATTCAATAAAATTCAATTTTCTCACATTAATTACCAGCTATTAATCAAGTTTCTGAATTCTGCCTTTCTAATCAGCAACTGTATGATTTAGGAGGAATAATGAATGTACGTGATATTGCAGTGGTGTATGCATCACTAATACATATTCAATAACACGGCCTTTTTATTGTTAACCTGTTGGCAACTGTTACAATCGAGAAAAGTGTAAACGAACTTGAAAAAGGTTTCATCATTTTTTTCGCAACACCTTCATCGTATATTATCCTCATGAAAGATAAATAATATTACAGTTTGAGTTTAATCTGCAATAAATTTCAAGTCCGGGTTTGCATTTTAACTTTAGTGATTTAAAAAAAAAACAATTTGAGAAGGTGATGTTGGTTGCACATTGCATAAATACCAGCAGCAATGTAGCGGTCTTTTACACTTAATTTGAAATTAGAAGCCTAACAAATAAAACTGTGGGTAGCTCCGTCAACGAAGTTTGGTGATAAATTACAATCACCGTGGCCGAGCATCATCGTAGCTCATAATCATCATTATAGCCATATTGAATACCTGCAAATAACTCAAAAACTGATAAAACTGACAATGGAAATTAATTCAGTAATAAATTTTTTTCCATCATCGTCAGCAGCAAAAAAAGCAGATTGCAAGTCATGTTTGGCATCACATCTATTTGCTCTCATCCTGTTCTTTTTTTTCTACATATATCGAAACTCTAAATGTGTATCTTGACTTTACACAGTAGTTTTCTTTGTTGCTATTTAATTGTCATTCATACTTCATACACTCTCATTTTGATAAAGTGAATCAGGATGTAAAACTACTTTTTTATGAGGAAATCTCTTGAAAAAAGATAACCGTGTAAGTATGAAAGTTTATTTTATGAATTTAATCCATGCAGCAAATTTCTACAAAAGATAAAAATATGTACAATGTGCATGTAAAAACCTTACATAGAAAAAAACTATAAAGCGTGCTGCAAATTTTAATGGCAAAGGAATTGGCATCATTTTTTAATGAAAAAAAGCTCAGCAGATATTGATTTGTTTTACTTGTAAGTCCATATTTATGCATACAAATTTATAGGTACTTTAATTCAGTTGAGTCCGCAATACTTCCCACTTAAAAGTTCATAGAATAATTCACTCACTAATCTATTCTCAGTAAAAATTGGTATGGAGGGTTTATGATTGTAAGTTAAGTTTAAAATGCGTACTTTTGCTCATTACATATATCTGATTGAACTGCAAGAACATAAAGAATCATTTAGAATAAAGGGGGAGGGAGGGGGAGAGGTCCGGAATGTAGTTTACAGGTGAGTCACACGCGCTGCAGATAAGTAAAAGAAGTGAAAAGTTGAGATGATTAGTTGAAAAAAAGTTTGGACGTCTCGTCTCGAACTCGACAATTTTGTCCGTGCTTTTAGGATAGCGGTGACAATTAATGCCAATATACTTTTCCTTTATGTAAATTTGATTTCATGAATAAAACAAGGGTTTTACATTCGTTCATGCAGGTACATAATGGCCCCGTAAAAGTAACAATAACGGTCTATAAAAGTGCTAACGTGTATCTCAATTACCGATCTAAGTCTTCCAGGAATCATTACCGGTTTCCCACATTTTAGACTATCTCCATACTTATACATTTTATGAAATATTTAATATTGGTTGAACGGTTGTAAGAGGTGCCAAAATTTTATTTTTTTTTCTTAAAATTTTACTGATAGGCAATGCCTTCTATGGATCATAATTTTATAACTTTATTTTTTTAAATTTCCACTTTTCATCAATCAAGTTTAGTCAAACATATTTTCAATGTCCCGTTTTGGAAGTGCTGGAATTGGTGACGACAGCGCTCAATAAACAAGAATTTATCAAGGATCATTAGACAGCGTATGTGAGCAATTGTCCTGATAAATAGGCGACCAAAATTAAAACAAGGAAAAATAAGTACATACAAGTAAAGGGAAATAAAAACGATAGAATATTGCAAGATATTAAGTTTATTTTTGACGCAAGTTGCCCCATCACCACCATATCTCAGTTTATTGTTTTTTATCATCTAGTATTATAATTACAATAGCGTGTCTGAAACTAGAAGTTAATTCAATGTGTCGATAAGTTGCCTAACCGTAATTTAAAACAAAACAAAAAGGAAATGGTAATAAAAAACACTTTAGTCTTATTACTGTTCTAACTACTTGTACTACACATTCTGCACAAAAGTAAAATAATTATTATGCAGTGACAAAATACCTACGTACATATCCTAACCACACTACTATTCTTTCAAAAGTAGTTGTAATTGTTCTGAAAATACGTAAATCTGATTATGATCATCGCAACGACAGGTGAAACGGCTTCACATAATTCAACATTTTGTCCGCTGCTTCTTCATCAGACTCCTTCATCCTTGTCAGTAGCAAAAGAGGAATATAAAACACAAACAAAGTGAAACACTCGTCACAGCGGTGCACTACAACGTGGATGGATTTGAAAATTATACAATATTTTTTTATCCTCTTTGAGTATCAAAACTAGACGATTCAATGCTTAAACATTATATAATATCAATAATATGCGTGTTCAGTTTTAATATAAGCAATGAAAGGCTTCACATGAATTATTTTTATATTCAGAAATATTATGATTATTGCTATTCACTCCTTCTTGTTCACTCTCTTTTTTTTCTTTCTTCAGATAGTAAACCTCAAACAAGCTTCTGTTTACTTGATTCTATCAGTAACTTGCTGCGCAAAGCTTAGCTTTGGACAACAAGTTGAAGAGAATAAATACAATAGCAAGGCTTCTCACAACTTGTTAAAAAAAGTTCACAGGTCAACTGTGTCTCAGCATGAGGTCATCCTTGCCACCCACCAAAATACCTGGTTTGAGCTTGCCACTAAAAAATGACGCACGTTTTACCAAATACATCTCACAGCTAGGAGACCGAGAGGAGTGATTTAACCAAGCAGAGAGGTATACAATACTTAGTGCTGTCGACTCTCTTCCCTGTTTTCTCTGATAACTTTTCTCACTTGTTAGCGCATTTGCTTATTGTGATACCTGTAATTCTTAAACATTTTATTTGCAGTCGAGTCTGTGGGGAATATGTGTTTTTAATATGATAACAGTACAATGAGGGTAGCTTGTCAGTAGTATAGTTTCTTGAAACTCAAAAGTGTATATGTATTGCTTGTTGTTCCACTTAAAAACTCAAACAAACCATACTGCCATTGTGTGAAATGGTCATTTATATTTATAAAAAGCTGAAAAAATGCGGCAGTTACTCTCGTATTCAACAATGGAAAGTGAATGAGAAAAAACTGTTAACTTTTAAAATCCCATAAATAATCCTTTTCTTCATTGAGACGGTGTCAGTGTTCTGGGGAGTTAATAGTACGATAATGCTGTGAGCTGAAGACATCTATTTTCTTCGGCTCATGAAGCAAAATAATACAAATTTTCATCCTCAACTTTTCTTTTTAAAAAACATACTTTTATTTGTTAGACTAATATGCCTTTTTATTTTATTTAAGTGTACTTGAATACCAACCATACTACAGATAGTTACGTTCGGCTCTATTCTCTAACAAAAGTTGTACTTTTACTCAATTTAAGACAACATAACATGAAAGCTGTGTCCTAATCTAATGGACATTTGGATAGACAGGCATAAGGCATGCATGTGAGCGGTTTTACAGATATAGTTTGATAATTTGTTAAAAATATCACTTCAGCACTGCGGACTCCTGTTTGCTCCCATAACACATGAAGCAGACTGACTCAAATCATATTATTTCGGATAGCTCAGTTCAAGCAGTCTAGTCTAAATCTGGTTTTTAGCTGACACTTTCACGGTGGTAAAGGGAAAATTAAAAATATAATTTTACAGGTTGGTGCATTAAAAAGTACAATCATAATAACATATTATGATGGTTACCCACTGCAGAGCAGTGCATAAACCAACCCTACCCAACATGTTTTCAAAGATGCATTTTATGCAACGCAGCTTACATAATTCCTTGTTTGCATAACAGTCTACTGTGCTGTCAAATCATCATCCTTTGGGGATTTCATCATGACAAAATTTTGTTTGTCTTGATGACATTTAGACACTTATTGTATTGTGTCACCTGTTTACATATAAAAAATGCCTAGTAGTACATTTGAATAAATACATGCATCTGTGCATTGCTTACTTTGTGAAATTTGCTTTTTTTATTTCCTTGTATAGCTTTTGCCTTTCAAACTATATGCACATAATATTGTGCATGTGCCCTGTATCATAAGTATAAATAAATTCAATTACTGTCGGATAAATGTTTTTTTCTCTCTCTCTTTCAACTTTAAAAAAAGATAATCATATGCAAGAAGGGAAAAGGATTTTCTCCTTCATTAAATTATTATTATGAACGTGACACTCATGAGATGATGGGATGGTTGATAGGCGTTTTTGGGTGTGAACTTCTTGTGTAGAAAACGAGGTTTCTTGCAGAGAGAGTAGCAGTTGATTCATTCATCCTCTCATCTCTTTTTTTACACCATGAGACACTTTTGATTTTTTTTTCTCCTGTGTGCATTGGGCTATTTCTGTTGTATGTAAACTGTTGCAGTATCAAGATAGATATGAGTGTGAAGAAAAACATAATTGTGCAACTTAAAGCTGACAAAAATGACACTATGTCATTATGCATCCTGTGGTGGCTAGCTGGCCTGCTATGGTGTTCAGAAAAGGCATTGATGGGGATAATATAAAAACAGAAAAAGGGGAGAAAGCATGAATATGAACAACAAAAGGAAAGAAGGGTACATAACACCAAAAATACTTTTTTTTTGGCTGCACGATAAAAATTACATTCATGATGAATGAAATGTGACATTGAGATGATCAACTAGTAGCTAAATTATCACAGTGAATAAAACGATTTTTTTTTCTTTGTGAGGCGATTTCTAAATGCAACCTGCTGCTGATGGTGCTGTGATATTTTGGCTTCTTTCTTGAGTATACAGAAAGGTTAGCTACTTGAACCATGGACTGATATGATGATGGCGACGTTTATTCAAGATCTCTCATTCCTTTTTTTACTCCACAATTTTTTGATACAAGTACATAAACAACACAGCAAATTGTGATAAGCTTGCAAAGCAATCCTAAATGACAATTGTTTGAGCGTATAGCAATGAACGTTGGAGAAGACATACTCCATTATCTAATCTTTTTCAGGGAGGGTCCACTTGACTGCTCTTCAGGATAATAATACATAATAATAATAACATTCAATGATTATTACAATTGTCACGATGACCATGTGTCCAAAAAAGTCTGAGGGGATAAGAAGGGATAAAAGTAAATTGGAATCTGTGTGCATTTTGTATGCGTCTGTGAGTAAACGTACTTTTCGGACATAAAAACGGGCACAAGTTGTACTGTAATTGTAATCCAAACCGACAGCAGCTACTGCAGCTGCTGGTCACACGTATTGTTAGTTTGGAGAGATGATGCTTGATACGCTCCTGTAGCGCAATAGGATTGCATTGCACTTGACACTTTTCTTGATACATTATCCTTGTTTTGTGATTCTACTTGATTGCGATATTATGCTGCATAATATGACATTTTTAAAGATATTCTAGCTACTGTGGAGGAAGACAAGAATGGAACACCTTGGGGTGGAGTAGTTTCATACAATTTGTTCTCACATTTACGCTTCCCTAGTAAGATACCAAAAACGTTAAAATTCGTATTAAACTTTTCAGTCTGTTTACCTACTTCATGAGATGCTTGAGGTGAAGGCAATACGATATAAGTACAATAATTACAATGACGTTGGATCACTTGAACACATGTATTACCTTCCTGAGGTGTAACATACATTAGCGTGACCAGAATTTTTCGACCAAAATATAGTAC
>JAHZMZ010001536.1:0-13546 GCA_027743805.1 Lepidocyrtoides sp. E14 | reverse complement strand
GTTGTTGTTTGTTGCCTAGCTCAACGTTCAACCATGAACTGGTCAGAATGGCACCCTGATTTCTGATTGAATCTTGCTCTACTATTCGACCAACTTCATAAACAACCCCCGCCATAATTGCGTCTGATTTTTTTTTGCAAAGTAATCATCATGGGCACAAGTCAGCACGAAACCTCATAAACTAAATAAATCACCCAATATACCTAAATTTACCTTATTTTACTGACTCTACATACACTGCATTTCGTACAAAAACGAATTTTTACAAGTTTTTAATGAAAAAAACGTGACTTGGCACTTACCAAAGAACACACTTTCTTCTCAGAAAAAAAATTGCAATAATCACATCACATATTACACTGCCAAAGCGCACCATCACCACACGCGTCGTTGTTGTCCGTTGTAGTAGTCATTCACCGACGACAACGGACACGCCACATCATCCCTAAATATTTTAATGGTGCAAAACAGCGAGCGAATTTAATTTGCTCCAATAACAAGAAAACATTTTTTTTATTATTACTTGGCTTGCTGTCACCATATTGGGTTGGTAGTGTTGGATCGTATTACATTTTTATTACAGAAAGCACAAAATGAAAGGACATTTAAAAGTAATTAAAAGAGCAGCTTTGATTACATTTGCAGAGAAGGAGCGAGGTCAACCTAACTACTCATTATTAGTAGTCAATTTTTGTTCCCATGATGCATAATTGCTATACTGTTAGGGATGGCTGTAGCCTTTCTGCTCACAAAAAAAAATGCACTTATTAGGCACTTACAAGTTTTTCATGCTTCCTTCTACTAAAGTCAAGCCAAGTACTACTTTATTGTATTTATCTCTCATTTTTTTGATTTGTTTATGGTAAATTGGAAGCCAATCATGATTTGACTTGTAGAAGCTTATCATTACACAACTTGACACGACAATAGCCTTATAGCAATATAATATAAAAAAAATGAACAACAGAGATTGGATTAGAGTTTAGAGAGAACGAAATGAAAATTGCTCTGTTGACTTTCTGAAGCGGCTGCTGCCCATGAAAAAAAACATTATTTTAGAGTAGTAATCATGATCCCATCATTTTGTCGTCTTCGTCATAGAGAGTCATGATGACATTTGACCTCTAGCTAATTACAATGTTACCAGGTAAATATCCAATCAAATTGTTTATCGTAGCAACAACAGCAGTAACATAGTGGAAGCTCAACTTTCTGATCTTTTGCTGGTGGAAGGACAACATTCCTCTTTTGATTTGATTCAAAGATCAGATCATAAATATTATATATATTTTTTTTTAAATGCAGAAAAATGCACTTTTGCCAACTTGTTGATTTTTTAAAACAGTTTTCTCCTTCAAGAGGAATATATAAAAAAAAACAAGTTTTGCATTAGATTATTTCTTGCTTTTATTATTTGATTCGATGAAATTTGATTCCCGTTTTTTATATTTTTCAGTAAAGCTATTTCTCGCGTTTATCTTTCTGTCGTCTTGTATTTTTTTTTGTTGGCCACTAGGCACGTTCTCAGCTGAAAATTACATATATTTTTTTAAACAGTTGAATTCCCAAGTGCCTACGGACCTTTCATCTCACGATTTTTCCGTGCTGATCATCAACATCATGAAAATGACGATGATGATATTGCAATGATGCTGCCGTCGGCAATATTTTTTAAATCCATGAGGAGGCAGAGAAAAAAAAATTGTAAATATTTTCAATTTCGCAACACTAAAACAAAAGCACACACACACCATTTATATCGACGATGCGCACGGTTTATGGTCAACACGACAAAGACAAGTAAAAACATCAACTGCTGACGACTGTGATAAGATGAACGAACGTAAGAAGAATGAATAGAAAAGAAATTCGAAACGGCTGTTTTCTGCATAAAAGATTATCATGATAAGCTGCAATTTTACATTAATCAAGTCAAGTGGTAGTGATAAGTGGTCACAGTGATCAGGTATCATCATCGTCATCATCCTGGGCAAAAGCCGGACTTTTTAAATTGTGCACAGTAGCCAGAAAACTTGTGAATATTATTAGGACTACTATATACCGCTGTGCAAATTGGCCCTAGTTGAGCTACTAAAATGCTGCATTGTGTAATGCTGATAAATCAGGATAAGAAACAAGTTGTTGATGATGATAGCATTCACTGCTGCTTCTGTTGCTGCTCAAGTTGTTACGTAACTGTAAAAGTTGCATTTTCAAAAAAAAAAAAATAATAATAAGCAACAGGATGAGCAGTCACACTGAAAATCACAATAAGGCTGTCTTATTAGCAGATATCGAAATTCAACAAAAAATAAACACAGAAAGCACACCTTTTTTGCAAAATACTTGGCTTTGTAACGTGTGATTTTTTTCATTTTTTTCAATTAAATGACTAAATGAAAGGCGGTTTACATGACATTGGTATTAGCGCTGTCAGGCATTAATTGTCAGATATATTTTTTTGAAAGGAATTGGGACAAAAAAATAATAATGATGGTGCTAACGGTTTTATTTCTATTTGTTCAAGAAAAAGGTGTGATCAGTGATGTGTTGTTTTACGTGATAAATGCTTATTTATTTAGTTTCCAATAATTACATTCTCCATTGTTCAAGTGAGAAAATATTTACAGAGCAAAAAAATCTTTTAGAGTAACATATTTCGTTTAATTTAAAAGTAACTCATATATCAAATTGGGTCGTGGCTGTATTAAAGCAATACAATAATAGTAGTAGAGACACTACAGTTGTCGACCTTCAGCAGATTCAGGATTTTTTTTTACTGAAGTCATCACTTGAAATCGAATGAAATGAACCATCTTTAATTTTAAAATGATATCATCATTAATCTTGAAAATGTCAAGATGGGATGGATACCAACTGAAGACTCACAGTGCTCACTCTCAACTCAAGTGCTTTATTTTTTTTAAATTCAAATTAGTAATGGTTCAACATTTCAACGCGTAATATTCTCATTGTACCGAAACTCATTAACGGCACTTCATTTAGTGCATCCTTCTCATTCTCCAAAATAAATCGATTTTCCATCCATCTTTCACTTGTTCTCTTCTCTCCACCATCTCATCATCATCGTCATAATATTCAAGATGATGATGATGATCAAATCAAGAAAACTCGGATGAGTTCCGTTGTGGCGTTCACTTCAAAAAAATAAATTTAATATTATGGCCAACACAGCACATAACTTGATTTTGATGAAATGAAGAAATGGCAAAAAATATGGGATGGGATGGCAACTATATGACGGTGATGGCGATGATGATGATGAAGAAGACGACACGCCAAAATAATCATCTATAAAAAATACACTTAAGCAAAGAAGGCGTGCTGTAAACCTTTTGAAAAAAAAGGTTTTAAAAAGGTTAAACTCCGTTAGCCATTCTCCTTTTATTGCTATTAACCCACCTCTCATTTTTTTAACAGTACAGTTCCTTCTTATTGCATTTTATACACCTTAAAGCTCGTCATCCCATCAGCTTAAAAACTACACATTTTTTTTATAGCGCGACACAGTCTACAATCTCTTGAGAGAGAGAGAGAGGGTCACATCATCAGCTAACATAGTCGACTTTAAAGACGTTGTATGCCTGATCAGAACAACAACTTGACCTCTGCTTACTTGAAATAATAAATGTTTTACTCAAGTTAAGCTAAGCATTCACTTTGTATTAACCTTGCTTCAGTTCAACATATTTTATTATTAGCCATTATCATCGTCCTCATCATCATTCTCGGTGGTGACTTTTACTGTTTTCAGATTCCATACTTAAGAATGCAATAATATATTATCCCGCCCGCTGTCACCATCGTAGTCGTGATCATCATGATGAGGACAATGATCGTTGAAATGTTTGGAGCTGACTGAGCAAAAGCAAGTGATGTGACGTGACGAGATAAATCTTCTTCCGGCCTTTATTCGTGATGCGTACATATAGTGCATATTATACAAAGGTAATAATAATATTAAGAAAAACAGTCGCGCCTACCTCCCTCCCTCTAAAACAGAAAAGGTTAGCTGTACCAAAAATGATCAATAAATATAACGGCAGCAAGACAGAAATGAGTTTTATGGCTTTATAATGAATTGGTATGCAACACTTGGCCAAAAAAAAATATTATGTTCTTTTAGGTAGATTTTTATCAAAATAAATGCATCAGATAATTTTGCTCTCACCTTCTTGTTGCTTCCCTTCATTTTTTTGTATCAATTATTGACTGTCGAAGAGAGAAAAAGGACAACAACGACGATGTTGATTACTCACTCGCTTGAAATATTTTTTGCTGCAGTAAAATGCAGAAAAAGATGCATCATAAAGTCAAAGAAGTCAAGGCAAGGCCATTATTATCATGAATGTCACTTGCTACTCGTTATAGTACTTTTATCATCATCGTTGTTCCAAATTATTGGATTTCGTGTCAAAACTCAAGAATGGCCATAAAATACACGGATAACATCAAAAAAGCGTTAAACAAAGCTTGTGATCCATTAAAGATAAATGTACACACATTACATTATATACTTGTTTACAAGCAATTTGTTATTAAAATAAAAGCATAGATTAAAAACATGCCACCTTGGAGCAATGTAATGTATACACATCATAATAATAGCATGTAATTATATAATCAATAAAAAGGATTATTTTTTTAAAGTGACATACAGAAATAAGCCATTGTGCTTCCTTTATGATGATGATTGCTACTGCTGCTTCTTTGGGTTGACTTTAACATTCTCCCACCTCCTGCTGGATTTTCTCTACCACCACCACCGCCGCTACTACGATGCTGCGGTTGCTGTTGAAGGATGTGGTTCTGCATATTTCTTCAATTATGTGTGATATTTTCGCATAGTCTCGTTTTTTTATAAAAAAAATGTATCTCGTCTCAGTATTATAAAATTTATTTTTAGAAAAAAATGTTCATTGATTATTTATTATAGTATTTGAACAATGAAAAATGAATACTTTTTTTTACTAGACTTGACAAAAGAGAGAAAAAAATAAAGTCACACTGCCTGCTACATTGTTCAATTATTATAATGATTTAAGGGAGAGTCACCTTGCTTGCAAATAGGCAAACATTTAAATAAAAAAATAGATAACCATACTAAAAAGCAAACCACAAACAGCATAATATGCACAGTCGCAGTCGTCGTCACAAGATTTATATATTCTCTGCTCTTGAATCCATGTAGAATTTTTTTTTCTATTGCTTTTGACACTAGTGTCTATAGTCACACACACCTTAGGAAAATCACTCGACTTTTGTTCATGCAAATGTGTATGTATTTAAGCTCTTCTTCTTGAGTTGATGTTGTTGGTGGTGGTGCGTGTTACACCCAGTTTTCATTATTATTTATACATTATAAAATTGCACAAAGAGACAAAACACAAACAGTATTAAAAATGACGAGGATGCGAATGATGTGATCATTGTGATTCTAAAAATATACGCGACGGTAAGACACATTCCAATAAGGTAAGACGATATGCAAAGATAGGTGATAGGAGCAACAGAGTCAAAAAATTCTGTCACTGTCAATCTGATTGAGACGAAAATCTTGAGGAAGTAATCACACTCTTGTTACTCTTTTTGTAATATGGGTAATAAAAGTGATAAAAAACATTTGACGTAACGTTTTAAAATGTAAAGTATGTAAGTTTACTACAAGCTTTTGCACAGCTCACTATTTAGATTTATTCTCTGTATTGAGCAACAAGTGGATCAACAATGAAAAATGATGATAGGGTATTACACGTTTATTACGATGGTGATGACTGACCAGTACTATACCACAGGTCGGTCCAAATTAAAATCATCAAAAGAGAAACATGCGGAATTGCTCTGAGAAGAGAAGTGTATTATAAATGTCTGCCTACACAAAACTTGTAAATCCACCTTGGATGTTTGTTACTGTTGCAAAAAAAATGTTTATTTTTTTCGTTTTAGTATTTTAATACCACAACAATGGCAATATTATGGTAATAAGAGTATATGCATACGCAAGCATTAAACAATGACGATTTTGTTGGTGGTTTAAAATTGAGACACTACTTAAAAGTGGTACCGCAATAATACTTTGCTGATCTAGATTTTGATGGCGGTGGAATTTTAAAAGAAAACTTTTAAGGGTTATCTTAAAACGTTTTTCAAAATATCAGAAATTTAATGCTCTTTTGTTGTTTTTGTTTTGAGTAGAGTATGACAATGACAACAGAATGACATTAGTAAAAAGTAACTTTACACTGACCACACAGAGATGGAAAAGGTCAAAACTATTTTTATATTTAGTCCGTTAGAAAAAAAAGTAGTTGTCTCATTTGACATTTTTAGAGCCATTGAATATACATTTCTCTGCTTGTGAAGTAGTGATCGATAGAAAGATAAAAGAATGAGGATGATGTCAGTATGTGCATAGAGATGACACGTGTTGTAATCCTTTCTGAAAAAGGAGTGGAGTGGTAGAGAGGGAGACTAGGCACTAAAATTTTGAAAATTATTGACCATTTTCGTTATTTTTTTCTTTTGCTGTTTGTTGTACATGGTGTGTGGTTCTTTACCGTTTAATTACGTAATTTTTCATTTTAATAAGATACAGCAACTCATTATTTTTACACAGAGAAAAAAAACAAGAATTGCTCTTGTAGGCATTAAACGAATAGCAATTATGCAAATGGCACTGAAAAACTGGACACAAAAAGAGTTACTATACAGACAGTCAGTAAGTAAAGTTGGCTGAATTTAGGCGAAATGTAATAATAAATGCAAAAACGTTGTCGTGAATGTTGTTGGCTAGCACAACTTTGATGATATTTCTTGATGATAAATATCTTAATGAATTTTTACACTTGAGTAATGAGCCAAATTTAACACGGAATAAATTTCACTTTAAATGTGTGTCTTTTTTTTAAAGAAAAAAAAAATTTGCACGAAAATATGGAAACCCGCCTGTATGAAGGACCACCAACGCAATACAAAAACGTAGTAGTATAATTTTTTTTCAGTTTTTAGGTAGTTTTCTTTTTATATAATATTTTCATACCACCAACTGTGTTCACTACTAACTGAAAAATAGTGAGGAGACCGCTCACTTTACATATTTGCCAAAAAGTCAAATTACACACTAGAGAAACATAATACTATCTCTAGCAGTGTCATTTCACCTGAACTGAGATGATTAGCGTGTAAACTGTTGTCACCCGTCACACAGCCAGAAATATTACACAAGAAATTCCAGTTTGATTGAAGTTTATCTCCTATTATTATCAAACAAGCAAATAGTGTACACTGTCTTGATATGTAAACAGAAACGGATACAGCACACCACTACTACTACTGCTTACACATAATTTTATTTGTTAAAAATTGTTTGCATTTTGTAGTCATCAAAACTTTGTTTAACGACTTGACTACAACAACAACGAATGACTCACCACGCGTTTCATTCGTCCTATTCAACAGCGCTGACTAAACTAAAGAACAGCAAGTCGACAACAAGAGAACGGATTTCTCATCATCACCACCGTCTCAGCCAAATCTCAAAAAAGAAATGGCCCCAGCACAGCGTCGTCGTCATCATTATGATCATTCTGTTCATGTTCGTGTAAATGCATACAAGCCGTTATATAGACGTTTGGTACATTATTAGTTAATGTTACCTAACGACGGAAAATTGACTGGTTGTAATAATAAGAAAAAAATCTCTTTTTTTGTCCTTTTTTGCTCTCTATTGTCTGAAACTATTCTGGTCACTTTTCTTCACACAAACTAAAATGGATACCGACATTGAATAGAGTACTGCAATAAAAACCTTTTACACACACAAAAGCAAAGCAAAATAATATATTTTTCTCTTTTTTTTCTAAAGAAAAAAAAAATTGTAATCCTCTCCTCGCCTCGTGGTATAAAATAGTATTCAAAGTCAACCCACACGTTTTGTTGTTATTATTATTTTTTTTCTATGCTGAATGCTGACAGGAGCATTAGCAGTGGTAGTAGTAGAAGCAGCAGCAGCCGATGTGGAGGACGGCAAAGGGATAACTAAAATGACTATTTCGCCAAAAAGGATCATCGTCAACATCATCATCATTTTCGACTTTTTTTTGCATCGCATCATCATCACGAATGATCATGATCATGACGATTCATATTTGCAAAAGCTTATGATGATGGTGGCGATTGATGATGATGACCTGTTGTACATTGTCTTGTCGTTGTAGTACTAGTAGTAGTAACAATGCTGCTGCATGTTTGCTCCAATGCAATTCAGCAAAAAAAAAAATGAGATGGGTTGTTTTAAATGCCTACACACAGCTATACACAGCTACTACCACACGAAGAGAGAAAAAAAACAGAGCTTGCACTTTGCAAACAGCGAAACTGATTGCTTCTTCTTCTTCTTATTCTTATTCTCTCAATCTCAACCTTTTTTTGAGATGGATGACTGGCGAAAATGAAATACTGACTAAATACGTGAGGATGAATTGAAAAAANCAACCTTTTTTTGAGATGGATGACTGGCGAAAATGAAATACTGACTAAATACGTGAGGATGAATTGAAAAAAGCTTTGCAAGCTTGTCGACTGATTATTATATTGTTGCATTTTATTTATTTATATACATATTTTTTTTCTGTGTGACTGTTCAGCAGTAGTAAAATAGTGAGTGAGTAGTAGTGATAGAATGATAATTCATTCGCATATATATATATTTATTTTCATATTCTATTTTTTTCTGTATGCACACAGGCATGCGAGTTTTTTTTTTTGGTAGTCGAAAATAATTTTGAAATAGTCATCTGAAAAATACTACTATTGCTCTTGCCACTACCACCACCACCGCTTTGGTTTCGTTTCGTGTTAGTTAGTTTTTAGCTAGTTGCATATTTGAGTTGACTAAAAAAAAGAGGAATGCGAAATTGTATTTATATCATTTGCATTTGCATTGCCCGCGGCATCTTTAACTACTACTGACGGACGTGGACGATGGACGACTTGCCACTTTTGCACTAACGTGCATTTACATACCTTCTCGTGGTGATTACTGTAAGAGTAATGATGATATATATATTTTGTTGGGTTGGGATAATATGCATGCATTGTTGTTGCTGCTGAGGTATTCAGAATATTCATGATGATGATTATTGAAAAAAATAATATGGTGGAGATGCAGATGGAATGAATGGAAATTCTAATGATGATGATGATTGTTGGTGTTTGCCGCTGAGCTGATCCCGATCAGCATCCTCGTCGTCATATAGTAGTAATTGAATGTAGAACCGTTCTGCCTTTGTTGCCTGAAACTTGCGTTTTTGGCATTTACTGAAGGAGAGGATGAGGATAATGCCACTTGACTTGAATATATCATCAAAGTCAATAGAGGCAGTAAAAAGGATGGGTTGATGATGATAAAGAATGAGACGACAGAGAAGAGGGGGAGGAGAAAACCCGATGAATATAAATAAGGTGTGCAAAAAAAAACCAAAGAGTAACAACTGCGAAAAATATGGAGGATTTAAAAAAAAGTGGACGAACTAGTAATGCTATTTTGTTGATTTGTTTGCTTACTATGACATTATCATCAGTATGTGAGTGCTTATCGGATACACGATCTGTCTACAATTACCTATTTGTTGTATTGTATTGTAGGTTGTATTTTAGTTTTAAAAGTAGACTTTTTCAATAGGTATTTGGTTTACTACTACGATAGACATCTGCATGATCACGTTTATGAAATGAAGATGGGATGACGTAGTGGTAAATACCAAAAAAAGCAAGCCACGGACCGAGTCATTTTTTGGAGTTTAAATGGCTTTTAAATCATTAGAGAGATGATGATAGGTTATTTATTGGCAAACTGAAATGTGTAATTTTTTTGGTGGTGCTGGCCTTGTGTCGCTTGCAAAATGACTCAATTTTTTCATTAAGCAATGCAAATAATGTTTCGGAATCTTGAAATCAGAAGAAGATGCACACAACAAGCAATGAATTTTGAAATAGTTAATAAATTGCAAAGCAATTAAAATAAGCAAAAGGAGCAATTAAATAATATATTTTTGCAATAAATAATAATAACTTTATGGAATGGAAATAATGTACCATCTTCTTCACAGAAAAAAATATAGACTCAATTAGTTAATGAAATCAAGGCAAGCCACTAATTAAGCAATGATCTTTTCAAGATTACCAGTGGACAAATCAGTTAATTATTGTGATTGGAAGGAGCGTACAAATTATTCTTACCTTTTTTGTTGAGAAATTTTGAGATGATGAGGAGAGGAGAACTGTCCTTCAAAAGGCCCAGGGATATGATCTACGATGATTCATGTTGATTCTTGCCATTTGTAAAATGTGTAATGGTTTCTTTGAACTGTACACGTTCAGCTTGTTTTTAACCAGGTGCACTTAATGGTTAAATCTGCAAATAAATTACAAATTGTTTTAATTACTTCAGCCTGTTGAAATCAAATCGAAAATGTCTAGACGAAATGTTTTCCCTAAGCACAAAAAGTTAGCTCTGTTTTGATTTTGCCTCGAGTTTTGACTTTTTACTTGAGATAAAGTCATGGTCATTAGAATGGAATGCAGCTATGATTATTAAGTTGGAAGGAAAAGATCCTTCCAAGAAACACTTCACACTTCTCTGCTGATTGAACCGTTTAGTTAATGCATAAAGCAAATTATCCTAGGAATGTTGATAAACCACTTTGTTGGAATGCTCACCTTTTTCTTCAGAAACAAATGTACCTACCTAGGAACCATATGTCTATCAAACTATGTTCAGATGATTAAATGACTGATTTTTATTTAAATGTGCCATTCACAGAAAGTCAATTCAGTGTATGCGCATTTAGTAGTACTTACATGCCTGTATATAAAATTAAAAATGAAATCAAAACTTCACTGTGTGTAGATGCATCCTTCCTGGACCAGGTCGCACAGTTGACAAGACAAGGCGTAGCTATGAACCATTTAAAGAAAACTTTAATAATTACAACGTAGTCTCGCTAATTACTACAGTAGACATTAAGTTCCATAGCTATTAAAAACAAAATCGAAACATTCAAGAATACCCTCACTATAACCCGTACTTAAATCTTTTCATATTATAAGAAAAGCATTGTAAGAAAAAGTGTTTTTCCCTTGAGATTAAATAGGTACTTAATGACATACATAATATGACATGACAAATGACAATGAACATCAAAGACATTATTGCATTAGTAAGAATATGTACGAATAATTTGTGTATTATTTGACACCGGAAGCGTTCCATTTCGATACAAATAACAACTGGCAAAGCGAGTTTGTATGCGTAACTTTATGGTGCCCTTTGACACTAACGATAACTATTTCGCCTTGTACTCCTCGCTATATTTGCAGTTCTTATTTCAAATGTATTATTACATCATCATAAATTACTTTGATAGCTTCATATTTCATGTCTGAAACAATACACCACACACTCACAAATTACAATTGTTTTATTGTCTTTTTAGATTCCGAGTAATGTATACCTATTCCAACGATGACTAATTTGCTAGCATCATCATTCTTAATCTGGGTATTAATATCTTTTTTCTATTGCTAGTATGCAGAGTGTATATCACACAAAAGTCTGGTAAAATTAGTCATTTCCCATTTTTCATTCGCTTCATCGCCCACCTGGCAAACATTGCTCTAACGTTAGCTTGAAACTTGTCTGTCTTGTACATATCTTGCTAGCTAGTTTACTAAACAGGTACAAAGGTGAAAACCACAATAAAACCAAGATTTACTGCTGGTTCGTGCCTTTCGTTATTACTTAAGCCCAGCACACTTTGCTCTTCCATTGTTCAAGGTCACCTTTTTAATAATTTGCCATTTAAAATATTTTACACTCTTTTTTTTGCCAAACCATTTCGTCATGACGATGCATGCATCTCATGTCCAACCACTATTGTTGCAAACGTAACGCATAATGAAATCATCTTCATCTTCTTCTTCTTAAAAGCCTTACGGCACGTTTCACGTTTCCCCTTCTTCTCCTCCAACAACGTCGTGAGCAGCAAAATGGATTCAGGTGGTATCATTAGCATGGAAAAATAATAATTTGATTTGATAATAAAAATGTTTTACATTTTTCTGCCCTGATGCACACAACTTATTACACAAAATCATCATTTGGATTGTGACGCGATACTGACTGACTGGACCTTCGATAAAGCAATTTCACACTTTTTAAAAAATAACAAAAAAATCTCCTTTACATTTTTCCCCGTCAACCAAACTAATGTACAAGTCGTCTTTTCAAAGCTTATTAAAATACCTTCAATTCCAAATAAGGACCCTGATCATATGTTAATTCTCAACTCATCTCTTGTAAAACCAGTGAGCACTCTTGTCCATTATTAAAATCCATTAATCATCATCACCACCACCATCACTATACTATTATTACATACTACTACCGTACATCCTCAAGATTCAAGATGATATGATATGATATGATAATAAGCAAAAAATTTATTTGCACAAAAAAAAAAAAATTTTTGCGATGAACGTATTTTTTTCTTCGTTTTTTATATTTATATGCTTTTGATTTTTCCAGCTGCCCTCCCAGACTCTAATCAATCCCACCGCCCATTTTAGTAAAACTGAAAAATATGCTTTTTGGTGCAGCTTACTTGATTGCTATTGTTAAAAAGTTCGACATGGAAACTTACTCATGAATGTTTTTTTTTATTCCTCACTCAGACAAACACATCATCCCACAAGTTTCACATCCATTGATCTTCTCATTGTTACACGGATTAACAAATTTACATTAGAAAATGGGCATTGGCAAAAAATAAGAACTTTGAATTTTTTTTGCTTACATGTCAATTCCATTGTATTTATTTAGCAAACGTAATCTTTTTGATAGAAGAAGCAAGTACTGGGGATCTGTAAATCATGATCGTAAACATGAGGCATTATAAATTAGCATTTGTCGTCATGCTTGGTTGACGCTATAGAGAGCAACAAGCAAAAACCAGTGATGAAGAAGATTGCGTGCCGACTCCTGCTGGTTTTGCTGTTGTCGTTTATCATTATCCGCATATAACATAACGTAACATGAAATGGATGCACCAAATAAGGTACTGAAATATGGATTGGAGGTGCCGTTCATTAATTAAAAAATGCAAACATTTTTTACAATTTATACATTACCCAATACCATGGATATTTAATCCTTTTTAGCTTTCATTTCATTACTACTGCACAGCCCCATTAAATTTCCATGCATAGTAGTAATAATAATAAAGTATTACGCCACGCTTAAATAAGCACGTAATTTCTTATACCCATCAACAAAATCGTAACGCATTGTTCCCTCCTGCATTCTTATCGAATCATCGCAATCGCTCAACAATAAAATGCACAGTTTACAATCTTGTTGCGTTTGATTATTTGATGATGATGATGATGATGATGAGTAGCATCATAAAAGGATGATTTTGACTTTGCCAATTTCTATAATATATCTATCCAGAGCCATGCCTAAATA
>JAHZMZ010001535.1:0-13610 GCA_027743805.1 Lepidocyrtoides sp. E14 | reverse complement strand
GCAAATGACTGTATGAATTTTAAAAATGCTCTCTTCGTAAAGTGCATACCACTAGCCACGGGTTAAATCATGCTTTACTGCTCATTTAATTTTCACAACTAAATGTTGAGTTGGATAAATTGAAATGTGTGGCATCCCTTCAAGGACTTTTTTTTAGCTCAGTGTAACTCATGTTGGTTTACTTTTAATGAACATCAGTAATAATTAGTGGAATTTCATATTGTCACACTAACAGTTTACAATCTACTCTTTTGTTTGAGTTGAATGTTTAATAAAAATGCAGTCGTATAGAAAACATGGAGTAGAAATTACTGGACCTCCTAGCGTGTGGTGTTGACGTGGCACGCATCTGTATAGCATCCGCATTTGAGGTTTTGTTTAACAGATAATGTTTCTGATCTTATCAAAGGACTAAATGGAATGAATAATACAAGGTTGCTCTATAGTTTATCTGGAGTTATTAAAAACACACCATACTTCATACTGTGTATTTACATTTTTCATTTGTTATCTCATAGCTCTGTTGGCTTTGGTGGTTCTTGCTGTAATTACGTGGTATTTTTTTGTATACCAAAAATGTGTTAATGAATAATTATCTATTTAGGTTACAACAAAAGTGTTGGATTCGCTTTGCGACAAAGTCCCCTGTGAAAGTGAGTACAACAATATCAAAGTACCTTGTTTGTGACCCCTGAATTTGGATGGCTCAACCTTATCCCATGGTTGGTAAAATTGGAACTTTTTTTTGGAAAAGAACGAGTGAATAATAGCTTTTGCCTTTTGTGAAGATAATGAAGAACTCATCCATCTAACAAGTGATTAAACTTTTAACATGGTATTCGGGAACCGATAGGAGAAGGGAACAATTTCTAATTTGAATAAAGGATGAGCGTTTTTTACATTACAGACTAACAAGAGTAACGAATGCATGTGCTACAGTAAAAAGTTTTCAAGTTGTCAGAAAGTTCTCCAAGCTAAGAACACATACCAATACCAACATTAGCCAAAAAATTATTTATACTTTGGGCCAGATTGAAAATTGATGACAAAAGTGCCAAATTTATTATTAGTAGAAAATATTCAACTACACAATCGATATTAACTAAATGCACCATACACATGCACACATTATTTGTGTAATGGTATTTTTCACTAATGAAGTCAAAACGACTGTCGCTTTAAACTTTGCAAGTGTCGTAATCATAAATAACAAGAGAAAATTCTTTTTTAATAACTTACATTTTTCCTTGACTTCGGTAAACTTCGGAAAGAAAAGCTTTTGGAATATTTCTTAAAACAACTCATTTGAAACGTTCGACAAAATATCGACAACGCGCAGCACTTCGACACGACCACATCATTAGCAAAAAGGACGGACCACAAAATGTGTTGAGATTTGAGATTTGTAACATAATCATTTATCCAACAGATAAAAGTGATTGCCTTCTTTTGCTTCTTAGCATATAACGTATTTTATTAACAGCAGTAATTTCCTTTAATGTTTTCCTCAAAGTTTGCCAAAACTATAAATTAACACAGCGGGGAAACAAAGAGGATAAAGGAGAAGAAGCAGCTGGAAATTCCTGTTCAAATCATAAAACATGTTTTATTAGCAGAAAAGTGTAAAACTCTTTGTTACCTTGCATGAACGTGTTTACTAATGTCTGTCATGTTAAGCATGAGTATGTGAGTCAACAACAGATCTGTGGGAATGCTTTTATTACGGTTCAACACTGAACACGGAAATCTTTTTTGAAATTCCACTAATAGTCCATCCGTACATAACAATTTTTTCTATAACTTTGTGTATTGTGTACGTAGTCGTGCGCCGGGTGTAGCTCGTCATCGAGTATAAGAACTCATCATCATCCAGATTCCTTTGTTTCTCCATCTTCTCCTCAACGGGAGCAGAGCAAAAACCTGGGCAAAATGCCGACAAGTCAGGAGAGGATAATGATTCGGGAGCTGACAGCTTCCATGTACTCCAATCGTAAGTGATCTTTACTGATTACTATCGTTTTCTAAATTCTAAGTGCACATGTACGCATGCAAATACCTTTTTTTTGCTTACCTTAACTAGTAATAGAAAACTTATTCGTACACGTAAATAAGAAGAATTTGTTTATACTGTATGCTACATTTTTTTTGCCGGTAGGTCTTCCATCAAAAATTTTATGTATAAATTACCATCTCACCAAAGAACGTGTATAACGGATTGCATGAAAGCAATGGGCTATAGTATTTATGATGACAGGCTGGGAATAAAACAATGTCGGGTCTTCATTAGCTGTCCCCTAGTTGTAACTACGTATAGTGCATAGTAATCCATACTTTGTTATTATAATTAACGCAACATTATATCCCAACAGCAAATCTCTGTTTTAAACACTAATTCTTTACTACGATTCACCATAAATCACATAATATTCCGTGTGTGCTAATGACATGCAAGAATTAGAAAATTTAACAAAATGACAGACAAATGACAAGTTGCGAATGGAGGATGCTATTTTAGTTTGGTGAATATGGAATATCACGGGAAGTATGAAAACAAGCACGTGTAAGCCTTATGAGCAAATTCGTTAGTTCGCAAATGTTACTTAGTCAAAAGAAAAGTTAGCTAAACTATACAATTAGAACTGTATTTATCTTTCATTCTCATCGGCCAGTCTCAAGCATCTAAATTCAGGAATGCAACAATGAACAAAACCTTTATTGTGCTGTTTGGCAAAACACAATCATGTTTTTTCTCTCCTGAGTTTGTTTAAATTTGAAATTTTCCCTTGCACGTTGCACGTAATCCTCTTGTGTTTCGGGGCGTGCAAAAAAGAAATATTTTAGTATTTCCAATTCAGCAAAAACAGTGATTTGAATGTTCTCTAATCTCAAAAAAAACATCCAAAGATAAAAAGTGCGTTATAGAACAAAAGAAATGGTCTATAAATGTGCATCACTGTTTCCAATTGGGCATGCCAACTTCCTTCCCGTCCGTTCCGTTCTAGTTTTTTATTTAACTTTTAACGATGCAATTTACCTTGTCCTTAAACCTGTGCTCTATATTCGCTGAACTGTATAAACTGTGTTCATCATATTATCCTCAATATAAACTTCTGAATTAGAAGCGTTATTTTTCAACTTGTAAACTACAACTTCATGCATAATACACATAGCAAGAAAATAAATACATACATACATTGATACATGCTACCTACAACATACATACATGACATTAAAATGCGTTCAAGGTTTGCATTATTAATGAACGTTGACATAAAACCGTATGGCAATGTTCATTTGGAAAATTTAATAAGAAAAGATATCGATTTCCTTGATTGTGTATGCTTGAAAGTTGCAATTTAAATTTATCTAAACTGGTGATGAAAGCCCCAGTAGTGTGTACTAACTAACTGAAAGCAGAGAAATGGTGTCCGACATTCTCCTTTGAGGAAAGAGTTCCTCCACCACCATGACTATAGTAGCTGTGTCATCAACCTAGATATTACCCATTCAGTAAAGCTGCAAGCTGCTGCATGAAAATCTTTTTATGTTGGA
Source organism: Lepidocyrtoides sp. E14 (assembly GCA_027743805.1). Lineage (NCBI taxonomy): Eukaryota > Metazoa > Arthropoda > Collembola > Entomobryomorpha > Entomobryidae > Lepidocyrtoides > Lepidocyrtoides sp. E14. Next base: position 10,058 of record JAHZMZ010001535.1, on the reverse strand, counting down.
TTGAATTGAGTCGAGGAGACAGAATTTTTAGCATGAAGCTTCCTAGAAAACGTCTGTTTTTAGCTAGTCAACACACGCCACAAACATACATAATGCATCTCACTCCCACCGTTCCTTTTTTGGCTTGCTTTCTCCTCCACCTCTCTGCAATGTCTCACAGTTGTATGAAGCATGAATGTATGAAAGATATTGATTATTTACCTTTTTTGCGATCCCTGTATATAACAGCTTTCACTTTGCTTGTGCTTTCTCCGCTGTTTCCTGCTGCCAATATACAAGCGAGACAAGGAACAAGATGAATAATGCCTGGACCGCGAGATTTCAATCATTTTAACTATTGCATTATCTACACCATTCTACATCCGTTTGTCATCAATTTTAGGGATAAATTTAGGATTGTCCCTTCTAAATTTTAGGATTCTGAAGTTTGAACTTTTTAAGTGAATGTGAAAGTTGGTGTTTGGGTGTAATTAAAAACACTTACAGTGTATTTGACACTTTTAATTTTTTAATTGAAAAGCAAAAAGTGAACTTTAAAAGTACCTACAGTTAATGTTTATGCTATTACGCGATACTGCATAAAAAGGAATTTGTCTCGACCGTGTAGAGCTCAAGGCATTAAGTGTGATATTTTATTTGGTCGTTGGATTTTAATATTCGTTATACGTATTTACATCTCGTTTCTGGAAAATGCCATTTTATTGCTCAATAGTCATTCAACCAAATTGAATCCTCAAAATCTTAACAAAAATTAGATGTAAAATAAAAGTTACTTTACTCATTTCTCCCTTCAACCTTATGATTGAGGTATGGAAGACGCAACTAGAGACCAATTTTATGCTGTGGTAAAGCCATCAGGAAAAGAAGATGAAATAAGTATGTGAACATTTTCTCATCTCTTTGCATGTCACCGCAGTTTCATAGAAGTATTTTTTTTTAAATTAATACGACTGACGTTCACCGTTTCTTCATTGTATTATATTAATAATAGATATAACAAATAATAATTATTAGAATTGTTGTAGTAGTGGTAGTAAAACTTTACCTTATTTGCCTTTGCCTCTACGCGTTTCATTGTTATTAGCAGTACTACAATAATGAAAACCTCGTGTGTATTTATGACTGCATGTTGTCTTTAATAAGATGAACTCTTCGACTCACTAAAATAAAAATTGAATGCATGTCATGTAAAAAATACACGCAAAAAATACATTGCCCTCATGAGTTTCTTACTCGTTGAGGCTTTACAAGGATAAACACAGTTATCATCAGACAACGTGAGCTAAATAAGTATCAACTTGATTCTCGATCCAATTCAAACTCTATTTCGTTTAATTTTTCCCACTGCTGCTGGGGTTTACGACGTAAATAATGTATTCTTTTAAACTTATCTGGTTGGCAACTGTTGTGTATACGATTTTATTGATAACATTGATTTATTACTATTTCTTTTAAAAGTAGCTATTAAGAGTAGTTATCATGAATACACTTGTGATGGAAATAGACAATAACATGCCCAAACTAAAAATAAGCTCGTTTCTCTGCTTTCTATTTATATTGCCTTTCCGCTTTTCAACTCAAAATGCCGACTTAGGTACTACACCTGGGTGTCTTGTGGTTAGAATCTTAAAATGTCAATTTTTTTTGCGACTGATTATATGATGTACGCTTATTCGAGATAACAAAACCTCTATATATAATTATTGCTATTTATTATGGTAAACACAAGTTAATAGTATACTTACACTTATATGGACTTATGATTACTCATGCGACATATTTTGGAAAGCTAGTCATGTTTCTCTTCCGTTCCATACAGTAACACTACCGTATTTGTTATGGATCGTTTTATGCTCTTATATTCTCAGAATTTGCCATTGGTTTGGAAACACAGAGCGTAAGCTTAGTTAGATCTTTTGTAGTCAGTCCAGTTCCACTTTATTACTCTATTAAACAATTTTATGCACATAGTTATATACGGAGAGTAAACAGGCATGTAATGTTGGCATTGTAAGGGGTGTAACTTTTGGCATGTTTCTCCACGTTGCATAAAAGTCGGGTGCGATGTTAACTTAATAAGATTCCTTTCTTTAACATTCCTTTTCGATTATTGTATTGAATTTTCAATGAGTGCTGTTTCACACTTGTCAAAATAACTCGAGCCTTCACAAGCGTATTTTCCATTGGACATTTATTGTTTTATTGATGCAAAAAGTGGTTTTGCTGTAGCACTGGTTTAGATCTAAAATAGAAAAAAGTAACAGAATTTTCTTTATAATAGCGCAAAATCTATTGTGAATTTCACTCAAATTAAATTCAATCAGACCAAGTTCCATCTAACCAAACTAATGAGAAGAATATTGATTATTCAATCAGGTTGAATATTACATATTTGGGAAACGAATACCACCAAACACGCATGAAATTTAATTTCACTATACTACACTTTAATTGCCAGTATACATTTTGCTGGAGTTCATCTGTCTTTTTTGACGTGCCCTGAGGAATTCAACATTAAAAATGGATTGTTCATTGGATGCTACTACAGAGCATATAGGCCCCCTAGCGGATATCAATAGTAGCGAAATATGCACATCGATATGAACATGTTCACGTTCTGCTGAAATAGCTTTTAATCACACGTAATGAGTTTTGTTTGTCAGCTTTCCATAAAAATTATACAGCATCGTAGCATTGTAGATAGTAATTTTATAAATATAATATATTGATGAATGAAACCTATCTCTTCTTTTTCAGCATACCTTTTGTAAACATTTTATGCTTGTCAATAACTCTATTGTTAAGCTTAACTAAACTATCGTTGTAACCTTTTTCTATGCGTATTGTATGCGCACAGTGTGCTTTTCTAAAATTCAAGAAATATACTGCTGCTTTCATGTTGAATTTTGAAAACTTTTTTGTATTATTGTATTCGCATATACATACATATACTCGAACTTCATAATATCCTCTGCTCCACACGGTTGTACACAAAAAAAAACAATATACAAAAATAACATGGAGGGAAAATGTGACATTCTCAAATAAATGAAGGAGGAGGATTCCCTTTTCCACCACGTCACTCCACTTAAACACAACAACTCATGAGTATGACTATCGTCGTCATCACGTTCGTGTTATATTGCATATTTTACGTGTGGAAGCTCCATTTTCTTTTTATTCTACTTTCCACTGTCTATTGCGGCGATACGGAGGTTTAGCTGTCTATAATAATGCGAGCATAATAGCGCTTTCGTGGCCCAACGGGCCACATAAACTCATATTCATGATATTGTTTCGCTGTTGTTTGTGACTGATACATTATGGATTTGCATTTCTAATGAAGGCTACATTGCTAACTCTCTTAGCTCATGACATGTCATGTTTGCATTCGCCTATTAAAATAGAAATACGATGAGCATATACAAAGATGGTTGTATGGCATAATAAAAATATACTTTTATGATAGCTTTCGGGGCAGGAATATCGTTTTTTCGGTTTATTTAACTATGCACACTTTTTATAGCGTTGTATTGTATGAGAAACGTTCTGGCTTTTTTCACTCGTTTCGTGTCACTATCCGTCCAGTCGTCGAACAAACCTTGTGAAAAAGTTCACCTCTCTTTCTCTCTCTGGAACCAGTAAAACACAAAACAGTGTACAATAGGACTTGCTTTTTGCAAATCAAATTATCTTTTTTTTTTGCGTTGTGGCATCCGCATGTTAAAAGTTGTATTGGTGTTATTTGTGAAAAAAATAAAATTACCATAAACAAGAATTTTTTTGTACAAATTCCTGTGAGATAAGATTAACAAGATACATTGAGGTAGAGTGTGCCTGTTCAGTGTCTACTCCCAACCTCCCGGAAATTCTCCTTTTCCACCCCTTAATTGTCCTTAAACATCATTAATATGAATGCACATCACCTTATAACAAATCAATATGTATGCGTATGAATTACTATTATTGTGCCGAAACATTTGAATATTTTATGATGTGAAGCAAAATTTTGTATTAGTGCTGAAGCCTTCCCTATTGATTATTATTATCAGCGACTGGATTCAACATTATTGCTTTGTGGTAGTTCTACCCTACTAACTGTACTGACAGCAGTGACGTGTAGCAATTTGGCAAATTGGTTTTATTTTCATCTTTCTGTACATTCACGCGCATCCATATTTTTGCTCTTACTTCCGGTGGGTGGACTGGAATTGTGTTAGTTTTTTTGTATCGCTCTAAAAGGGCTATGCAGTGAAAGTTATCATTTATGTGAAAGCATGTGAAGCATAGGCTGAAGCACGGAGCTTCCGGAAAAAAAATCTGAAATTATTGCCATTTCCAATCATTTTAAAATTGCGATACACACGATCCCCTAACCAAATCCCCTACTATGCTTCATATTTATATTTGAGCTTCCCTGTAATTCTATCCGTCTTGCAAAAAGTATCATGAAGGCTTTGTCGAATGATTCCTGGCAAAGCTTGTTAGTCGATTTGAGAGAGCTTGTGTGAAGCCATGATTGAGTGTGACAGTGCTAGTTAAGTTTGTGCAATTTCAAAATTATAAATCAACAACCAAATTTACTGTGGATATTCTATTATTTGCCAAGTCTCTAAATGATGGAGCCTCACCAGAATGGTAACTTCTCGGCTCACCCTGAGGTTTTAGAACCTACAGAGCCAATGGTGTCAAGTAAATCAACTCAGATATATACATATATTATTTAGCACTGCACACACCATATTGTAAAAAAAATCAATAATATCGCGTTTCATGTGACCGCATTTACACCCATTTTTCCTTCCTCACAGCAGTTTCTCAATATTCTTCATTTGATTCCAAATTATTTAGATTTTTAAATTCGTCAAGTCATTTCACAACGTAATTAATGGATTTTAAAATCAAACGATCGATTTTTTTATTTTAGCAATCTTGGAGCATTACCTCCCTGCTAACAATTGTATTACGTTTGCTTTTGCACGCTAAAATATATTCAACATTTTTTCTATTATACAAAAGCAGTAGAATTTAGTCTTAAAAGTTTCCTAAAATTATATGTACTACGGAGAATACCGTATTTTCTTGGTTTTGCTAATTGAAAAAATTTAAATTCAACTTATAGCTGATGGTGATGACCTTGGTTCCGGAGTTGTTGGAGTATTACTTACTTTTCTTTCTTGGGTGTTGGTCGTAGTCACCCTTCCTTTTTCATTATTCTTCTGTTTTAAGGTAAGTTCAAAGTTCAAGACAGAATAGTAGACCTTATAGGCATGTATATGTATTTAAAAATGTCAAATGTTTTGCTCGCTTTATTTCTCATGAAACGAACCGATCCCATAATAATACACGAAATGCACTTCAAGCTTAGCTTGGAGAAAATAAGCATGCAATCGTCGTGAGTAAAGTTAATTACGGGAAGCGGAGCTATTGATATTTGCATTGCTATGACTTGTACGAGTCTGTCTGTCTGTAGTAGTATTTAGAAAATGGACACTATAGCTGATTTATCCAAGNCACTATAGCTGATTTATCCAAGGACAGTATATGGTGTCTCAGATGAAATATGGTTTCTGTCCTCTTATTATTTGCAGCTCCTTAGGTTATTGTAAATCGAAGATGTTCAATTTTATGACTTAAAATACTCAAACTTACAAACTAGCGTCGAATGTTTCAGCTCTGCTACTTTAATGGATCGGTTCTATTGTTCTAGTCTTGACCAATGGTAGGTTGATAGTCATTATTGCTTGTATAACATTACGATGTACAATGACAATCAAATTAAATTTACACATACTCTGATGAAGCTAGGATAAACACAGGGCAACCTTTTTACTAGCTACCGAACAATTGATCATTAATTTCCACATGACAGTAGTTCTATTTGAATTTATATGACATCATCAAAATGTTCTTAGATAATTATAACGAAGGAATAAATTGCAATTAAATATTTAATTTAAAAAATTATAGCCCATCAGTAACCCTGACCAGAATATGGAAAATTGTGCTCATTATTTCCCTAAAATGTCGATTTCTACTTTTCGAGTTTTTATCTATCTTACCTGAAATACAACTTAAGTCTTACTATCTGCTATCATTAATTAGGGGTAGCAATAAAACTCTTGCATTTATTCTCGTACCATTCGACTTTCAAAGTTTGTAAATACAAACCTAAATAATTCTTGCGATTTTTTCCTGCGTTGCCAATTTTTCAGGATTTTCGCATTTAGCTATGAACATATTGTTGTAATTCTAACATAACAGTCAATAAGGCATATGAAATGAATTTAGAGAAAGTCTAGTGAAAGCAGCCTTTCTCCAATCCAGTCATCTTTGCACATACATGCATACATTCATTCAGGCTAAAGTTAAAAACGGGTAAAGTCTACCATTTATGCATAGGAAGCTATTTAAAGTTCATCCAGTAACACGACAAGTTTTATACATGCAGTCCCTTTCAAGCTCAGCTGCATTTCAGAGGACGAGCAATTATCATACTGGAGAAAATTTCAAGCTATCAATGGCATCTACAGGATATAGATTGAAGTACACATAGTCAACTACTTGTGTTAGTGCGATTTATCATTATGCTTTCACACTGTAGAGAAATTTCACTGAGAAGGAAAAACATAGATGGAAATATCTGCCGTATATTCAGAGTGCTGTAAATGGCGCGTGCCAGTTTGCATGCAAGTGACTTTTACATTAAATCGAAAGATAAATCTGAGAAACAGGGAAAATGGCAATTTAAAAAACAATGGCGCGGGGTTCATGTTCTTATGCAATAAATTTGTAAAATTTGGACATCAACGAAAAATGCCAAAAGTAAAAGAAGTTTGACCTCCAGACTTTCTTTTTCTTTCTTTTTCTGAGAAGGACTTTTCCCTTCATCAATTCTACTTTCACATTTACAACTATGTAGTTTTTCGCCCAAGAAAACTTTTTTGAGTAATATATGGTGTTTCAGAAACGAAGTCATACTCACAACTGTGAATGGCATGCTTGGAGGCANTGGTGTTTCAGAAACGAAGTCATACTCACAACTGTGAATGGCAGGCTTGGAGGCAAACCTTTGTAGAGACACTTGATATAAAAGTGAAAAACTAACAAAAATTTAGTTGGGACAATTATTGAAATGTCATGTTTGTGCAAAGTTGGTACTTTCCGTTCACTAGATTAAGTGTCATTTTGCCAGCACCCCATCATTGCTCCTAGAAGATTTCATTGCAGTAGAAGAGCTAAGGTGGAGGTTGATATGGACAGCACAATTTATAAATTTGTGTTTCTTATCTATTCGTTTAGGTACTCACAAAGGACAGCGTTACTGTGAGTGTGGACGCAGTTGTGTATTATCGAGTAAGCAACGCTATCGTTTCCATTGCAAATGTTGCCAATGCACACCAATCTACACGACTGTTGGCTCAGACAACCCTTCGAAATATTCTTGGAACCAAAAATCTCCATGAGATTCTCAGTGAACGTGAAGTTATTTCAGCGTCCATGCAGGTATGTAAGTCATACTCATGGTCGGTTTGTACTTTTGGTTTTGTTGTATATTATGAAATCTCCTAGTCCCATTTTCCTCGGTGTAAGGTCATGATATGATTTTCAATAGCCCTCAGAAAAACTACTTGCATTTACCGACGAGAATGAGTAGGTAACATGGGTACTGTAATTCTCCCAAGATGGCACTGAGTTTTTCAAGGCCAACTGAAGAAAATATTTTAACGGAAAATTTTTCTAATTGTGAAAAGTTTATCACCTACACACAAACTAAGCTATTACATTTACCTTTTATATGCCATAGTGAGTAGTTAGCAAAAATAGATCGATAGTTTTGCAAATTTTAACTTAAAAAGTCATGTAAAAGATTGCCGAAATACGAAAACATGTAATAATTAAGAAAATGCCTTTACAGACTCGATCGAAGCCACTTATTTCCCCCAGCTTAATCTTCAATTTTTAATCCGTCCAAACATAGTAGTGGCATTCGTAATATGTATTTTGTATATGTATCTATTTACTTTACGAAAACACTCATGTGTGGGCTTGAGCATGTGTTTAAAGAGAAAATGGAAAAAAAGTTTAGTAAGTAAAAGAACAAAGAGAATTTTGCCAAAACAAAATTACAAAATATGCATTAAAGGAAACTTTTCACACTAGCATTTACTATTATTATGCGAAGCAGAACAGAGAAGGAAAAGGAAAAAGAGAATATTTGAACACATGTGGCGTGTGTGTGTAGTGAGGTGGATCAACAAGAGTTTTTTAACGGTTATCCATTTCTTGCACCATTTTCGTTGTTCGATATGCCACTCATACTGGACACTATTGAAACTTTCTTATAAGCCCTTCACGATATAATATAATGACAGTGAGGATGATGATGGCTATATCGTGATGAAAAAATAATGGACACTTGCAAATAATGGAGGTTACTTAACCAAACAAGAAACTTTTCTAGTACAAAGAAGGAAAAAGGACATGAAGAGGTTATTCATTGTTTATTTAGATCATTCGTCATGCTAATACCTTCCCACATTTCGTGTACTCTTGTCCATGTATGGGTGTATTTGCCATATAATGTAGTACCGTTTGTATTTTCCTTTTTGTGCCTTTTTCATATTTCCAACCATCATCATCAGACAAAAAAATATGATATATTACTTTTTCTAGACATGGAAAAGATGTCATCCAAGAGAAACGCAACTGTTCATAAATTGCTTGGCAAAAGACTTTTTCTACCTGTCATAATGTACATGCCAAAATAATAATGTAATGTGCCGTGTAACAACGCCGTGCGTTGCAGACCCGTGTAAAAAAATACGTACAATAATATCTCTCATGAACAATACCCATAATATGCATTTACAATAATGTGTACTTATTTTAGTTATTTATAAAGCCTGTTTAAATACTGTTGCATTTCGTAGAGTTGAATGTATAGTTTTGCTTAGATAATTTGAAACTTTCTGCGTGGCACATTAGGCATTAGTTTTTTCGAGAATAAAATAAGACAAGTTCGATTTTTTCTGTCTTTTATTCTGCTGGGATAGCAAGTATGTGTGCATAAGGCCACTACACTACTATAATAGATTATCATCTCTCATTCTATGAAAGCTCGAAGGAAAAAAAACACCAAGAAAACGGTTACATGGAATGATGCTTGTTGTTTGTGTGTTTTTTCTTATAATACGTTATTATTTTACAAAATGGCTGCCAGTGTTTTATGTTTACGTGGAACAAGCTTTTCTCTTTTACTCTCTAGCACTAGCATAAGCATGCCCTGTTTCTTGTCAGAAATGATTTTTCTCATATGGGCGATTACACTAATAACGATTCTTGTCGTATTATCATGCTGTCCGTGCCATCATCATCACCCATTCCAAGTTGTACATAATGTAGACGTTTGCAAAAATAATGAAATGTTGACCTGACTCTTTCCATTCTATTTTTTTCCACCTCGGTTCTTCCCATTGTCCCTAGTATATCGCATTGTATTGTTTAGTTTCCTGTTTTCTGCAAAATTGTTTTGCTCCAAGTTATGACAGAATGTTTCTTTATTTTTTTCACTTTTTCTGATTGACACACTCCAGGAGACAATAAGCGAAAAATTGCATCTATACTATACACCAGTTTTGGAGTACCACTGCTGTAATTCTAGGTGCCTACTTTTGGAAGGGCGGCAAACAAAGAGTTATGAATACTTTAGATGTTTAGGCACCAAATGACTACGTTGGCACTAATTGAAACTTTCAACGTTTAACACTGCAAAAACACACGCTATCGCGAGTCGGTAGAAATAATATTTTGCTTTCTACGCAGGTTTGAAAAAAATAGAAAGACTGTTGGTAAAATAAATATATCCTCTTTCTCTTCCACTACTTAAAAATACAAACTTGTTCGATGGTTTTAAAAATTGCAGAAAATAAAAATTTGAACGGAAATAAAAATAATTGTTGAACTTATATGGGGCACAATGAGACTTGAGATCATGACATTTTAGTGGCAAATGTCTGTGAGTCATCATGATGACGTCTGAATATATGACGTTCAAA
>JAHZMZ010001534.1:0-42426 GCA_027743805.1 Lepidocyrtoides sp. E14 | reverse complement strand
TGTAACATGGAGTAAACATAGCAGCGAAGCATCTCACTCAACATGCTCAAATTCTGGTGAGTTGATGCATAAAATATAATCAAGGACTGTTTGAGTGTTGACATGATTTGCCTGCTGTATGCACTGGTGCATGCATCTCCACTTTTTAGTTTTATGTATCATCGTCAGTAAAAATAGACTAATTTGTTTACTGCTACACAACATAAATAGGTGTATAAGTTTGGGGTACAATGCTTCTAAATTAAGTTGTACGATTATCATTTTACTTACCTTCTAGTCTCAAAGTGGAGATCCTAGTTTCCAAATGACGGAGTACGGTTGCTGGAACTGTCTCGATGAAATTATGGCTCAGATCAAGAACACTGAGCCTAGCTAAAGGAGCAAACAGATCCGCAGGGAGTCCACTCAACCAGTTACCACGAAGTCTAAGGCAAACCAGTGAAACGAGATTTGCAAACACCTCTGGCATCAGTCGATTTAATTGATTGTTTGAGAGATCCAGATCCTATAAAGTAATCAGTTCAACGCATAACATGGTGTTATATGTATATAGCCAAAGGTTATATCATCAACAGAGAAGAGATCACATAGATAGAGAGCTAGGTGTTTTTCTTATACCAAACGTGAGACGTAAATCAAATTTGGAAGAATGGATTTTTGGGACACACAAAGGAAAAATTATGAACACAGATATTATTACAAAAGTGAAAAGAAAGGCAATATCGCTCTCACATGCACAAGTGCTTTCTTTATGAAATAGATATGAGGTAACATTGGATTAAAAGCGATTAGATACATGCAATACGAGTTTGAACATACGAAAAACATAAAAGTAGTTTTAGCCTTAATTAATGTCAGTACTAATTACGTAACAAATGTGGTGCAAACAACAACACAAATGTAATGGTAAGCCAAAATTGTACGGTTGCTGGTACTAGCACCATAGAGTATGAGCAATCAGTAAGAGACTTTGGTTTCAAGTGTTCATAATATATAGAAATACATGTTTTTTTACATTTTGTTCATTTAACGTAGCAAATTGAATAAAAGCGAAACACTTTATTAGATAAGTGATAAGGATAAAATATTACTGCTTCTCCATCTTTTAGTGCTAAATCAGACAAAAAAAATATTATCCACAGAAGAGGAGTTCCAAAGATAAACGCGCTATTTTTCGGCTACACAGTTTTCTCCTTTTGTTTCGGTGACATGTCTGGGTATATTTATCTTACTCATCACATCGCCCTACAGTTATTTCAGTTGACAGAAGAATAGAGAGAAAATGAAAAGGGATATAGAATATTGACCCAGCGTGGAATGAAGAGAGATAGACAGAACAAGAAGAGAAAACTAAAAACTAATAAATCTCTCGTATCCACCATACTGACGGATATGTCTACTCTCGAGAAAAAGTGGGCACATGGCATACCTATGCGATGCGACTAGTCCGAGAAGATGGAAGTTCCCAAAAAAATGTGTTTTCAAATCCGTACATCTTACTTACCTATTCAATATAATATATTGTCTTTATGAGTTAGTGACTGTGTGTAAGCAACATCTTTCACTTTATATCCAAGAGGATGTTCTATTCTTAAATCTTATTTTCTCTCTTTACCCCTTCACTTTTGTGCGTCTACTGCAAAGTGATACAGTTTTACTTGATATTATATTACATGAGAGAACACGGTGAAACCTATGTGGTACATTGAGGGAGTTCAATCCACTTTTTTCTGTCTCTTCGTTTTCCCTATTCAGGTTTACAGTAACAATATTTTCTCAATATTCCTATTGGATTGCAGCGTACGAAGGGGAAATGTGACTAGGTTCATTCATGTAGCAAATCAATATACACGCCAACGTACTTATATATGACAATGTTTCGAAAATATTTCCGAGTAAAGATACAGCGATGAAAAAATTTCCTCGGGCAACTGTGACTGCCAAAGCAGCAGGGAAAGAAAGCAATGCCTCATTATACATATATATTGTGCTTTATAAATACAGGCATACAGCCATCGATCTACCTTCCGTCAGATATAATATATTTTTACAGCATATATAAGCCCCCGCGGGTTTTCTCCACAACTGTTCATTTACTTTTTCATGGGATACAAACGCAAAAAACAGGAATAGAGAAGCGAAGCTAGGAAAGCAACAGCAGCACCAGCTGTCTCACATCCCAAATCATCCATGGACATTGCGTGAAGAGGTTATGTTATTATGGCGAAAGGCATAAGGCACCTTAAAAATATATATGCATGCACGTAAAAGAAATGCCCTTATAAAGTAGGTAAGGCATATAATTATTGATAGCATTACTGTGAGGCTACTACATCTGTAGCAGAAGGAGCAGTTATGTACCATCATTTCCAATTGCTATTCCTGTGTGAATGCTATAGAGAGAGAGAGAGAGTCCCTTGTACCAATTCCATAAAATTATCATCCATCCGGCAATTGAACATTCTCCCGATTTCCCAACACCAAAAATTATTCCTCCAGCAATACCATCAAAAGTTGGCTAAATGTGTACACACAATCATTTCCAACGAATTATTTTGGTGGCACAAAACCACTGTGTGATTACCACCATACCAGCTACAATATACATTATGTATAAACAGCAATAATGGATATGCCATATTACTAGCTTTTAAGAGAGGACAATAATATAAAAATTCTTTGTTCAAGCTTTGCCAACAAGCAGTATATTCAGTCTAGTTGGGAACCTTTTACAAGAAAAGCAATTGATGCATTTTCATCCGGTAAATGCCAACTCCCACTTATGTTCCATTTCTTATCCTCTTCAACAAGAAGCTGGATAGAATGAGAAAAATAGAGAAAAGGAGACAGACAGACAGAAAAGGAAAGGTCCGGAACAACCGGATGCAATTTTAAAAGGGAGGTGGCGGCAGTGGTGAAAGTATTGAGAGCAATATTAGCTGTATTAAAGGAGTAAACGGCACTCTGTGAAATATGTACTGTAACAAGAAAGGAAATAAGTGAAAGCATCTGTGCTTCTGATAAACACACACACACACACAAGAAAGTCGAAAGTAAGTAGCTGGCATTGTAGAAAGTGTAAAAAATATTATTATATATGTACATATACACACATCTACCAATATCTGAAAGGATATGGATTGCAAAAGAAAGGATTGAATTCTCACTCAGCACAAAAGAGGAGAAAGGCAAGTGGCAAGTAAGCAAAAGCATGAAAAAGGCAGGCGTTACTGGGAATGGGAAAGAGAAGCAACAGCAGCAGCAGGCAAGTGGCCAATGTTGCAAAAAAAAAAGATGAGAAGAGCGTGTAGCGAGGCGCAGGAAAGGGAGCGGTATAAAAAACAGCAAGAAAAAGGACATGAAAATGTTAGTACATATTTTTATTATACACTGCATAGATTTCATTATAAGAAAAACATTTTTACTTCTAGATAATATATCTCTCACAGCTCAAGTGGGTAAGGTCGATAACATTCTAGGGGGTTACGCAATACATGGGAGTGTGTATGGAAGGTAGTAAAAGTACATTACATATCATATAGGATATATTGCAGATTTAAGTGTGTACATAAATGAACATGTGGATAATGGCAGTGAAAAAAAGGAAAACCAACCTGCAAGCCTCCAAGATGCGGATGAAAAGAAGTAAGGGTCTTGATTCGATTGTGTGAAAGGTTGAGAGACTTGAGTTGAACTAATCCAGTGAAAGAGTCGTGCTTAACATCTTCAATATCATTTTCACTCAAATCAAGAAGGTTGAGATGAGACAAACTGGCAAACGCATTGGGTGGCAGGGTGCTGATAGGATTCCTCTTTACAACGAGTCGATGAAGTTTGGGATAAATTTTGAACTGTTCACTCGGGAGAAAGCTCACATTTGTGTCACTCAGGTAGAGGTCCATAACAGAATAGTTTTTACTTGAATGGTCTTCTGTAAAAAAACTAATCAGTGGGTTGCCGCTCATGTTGAGTAAAAATGGGGTTGTGATGAACCTCTCGGAAAAGGCGAATGGGACCTTTTGCATGGCATTCCCTCCGAAATTGAGCTGCGTCAATGATACGTTCTTGACAAAGCCCTCTGATATTTTTGAAATATTGTTTTCCCCAAAATCAGCAACTTCAAGAAGTGGCATGGATTTTGCCAAGGACGGCCCAGATATTTTGCCCAAACCATTGTCAGCCATATCAAATTGTTTCAGTCTTGGAAGGGAGATGCGGTTCAAATCCAAAGTGCTGATACGATTTCCTGACAATGTTAATACCTCGAGAGTTGTAGCATTCACAAGAGCCTTGTACGGAAAGCTTGGGATCCGATTATACCGAAGATGAAGTTCCCTTAGGGCTAAGTGCGATTTGATGGATGAGGAACTACTTGTGACGCCGGTGGTGCTAGCACCAACACCACCATTTGGCCGATTACTAATGCTTGTCATTGGTTCCCCTCCAGCATGATGATTGGCAATGTTGGCATTCGGATTAAACACAAAGTCTGGGATATGAGTGAGGGAATTGTCACTGAGTCGTATCACAGCAAGATTTGGATTTCTCAGGAAAATGTTTGTAGGAAGAGCAGTGATGCGAGATGTTTCTGCAGCTAGGAAGCTGAGCATAGGAAAACCAAATAACGTTGCCTCGTCAAGGTCTGTCAAGTTGTTCCCAGAGATTTGTAACACTTCCAGGCGCCCCATTTCAATCTGTCGAAGCGTTGAAGCTGTCGGAAAATATGTCGATTAAAACTCGTAATAAAAAATGAAATGAATGAATACGTCACTACTTATGAAAAGGCTTCACTGGAAGACGTGAAACAAAATTGATTATATTATGCAAGGTAACAAACAATATGGGTTTTTTACCTTTACCTTGCATTTGGTAGTCTGTCGTTGAATTTGGATATCCATTATTACCAAGAATTTGCATCATGTAAAATATTAATATTGTATGAGTAAATTGTATGAATTAAAATAATACCTGTTAGCTGATTTTGACGAAGGTCTAATTCCTTCAATGCAATTTGAATGTTTCCTCCAACTATTCCAGGAATAAGAATACCACCATGGAGCATCATTGATGCATAACCGCCTCCACCAGAAGAGACTGAGGATGAGCCACTCACAACACCAGTACCACTATTACTTGTACTACCACCAATTCTGCTCCCAGCGATTCCTCCATACTTTTCTCCACTCCCATAACCGTAATTGTTGGGACCACTCAAAACGTGAAACTCGACCAAAGAGTTACAGCATATTTTCAGAATTTCTAGCCCACTCACATGAAAAGTGGTGGTATAGTCAACGGTTCGGAGTCGATTGTATGAAAGATCTGGAGTGCATACACGAATAATAAGATGTGGTAAGCTTAATGCATATAAAAGGCTACACATCCCAAATAAACTACATGCAATTCATAAAATTACTCACCTAAAATGCGTAGGCTTCTCAAGTTTGCAAAACTACCTTCTTCCAACTCGGTAATTTCATTGTGTGACAAATTTATCTCCTCGATAAATGCCAATCCGGAGAAAACTGTACGACAATGTAAGATATGATTACTTTTAAGTACATAATTAACACTTCATAACTGCTCTGTCTGAATTCTGAGTACTAATTGACCTACAGTTGTTGATTTAATAAACACATGAATTTTTTCTCTTCCATCAATTTGTTTCTATCGTTCGGCTGAATATTATTTCGTAAAATTACCGATCCATTCATGCGTGCGCCACTATCTGACATAAAAAATGGCGATTGACAGATACAGCTAAGAACAGTAATGGTATAAACATAAATCCCAAAATTTGCTTTGCTATCGATGCTTTTAGCAGTCAAACAGAATACTATTGGGATGACTGGTAATGTGCATTTAGAATAGATTTCGTTTCAAATAAAAATTTAAGACACTCAAACACAATTAAAAGGAATAGTATTTTTTAAGTCAAGTTTTGAGTTTGGACTGAGTTCCATGCTCAAATCTTATGCTCATATCTATGCCATTATGATGTACTGCAGATGCTTGTTGTTATTGCATGAAATAGAAACTACAACTTACATGGAGTGTGATATTTTAAAAACAACTCACCTTCAGTGCGTACAATTTTCAGTATGTTATAACTCAAATCGATATACTGGAGGGCTTTTGTGTGCGAGCTAAAGCATTCCTCATGAATCCATGTGATATTATTTCGCTGCAAGTAAAGCCGTTCCAAAGCACGAAGCCCGATGAACATTTGAGGCGTCAATTTTGTGAGCCGATTACTTCCAAGGAATAGAATACTCAATGTAGTTTGATTGGAAAATGTACCGTTATCAATCGTCTTTATTAGATTATGGCCAAGTGAGAAGGAGGAGGAGAGTTCAGTTCCTGGTAACATCTCTAACGTCAATCGCTCGATATTATTTCGTGATAAACTAACATGGCGAATCCGTTTGAGCGTGTTAAGTCCTCGTATTCTTGTTAATTTATTATTTTCCAAATGAACCTCTTGTAGATATTCCAACCCGTCGACGACGCCAGGTTCTAGCGTAACAATCCTATTGTTTTGCAGACGGAGTTCTCGAAGCCCCTTACAGTTTTGAAAACTGCCAGGAACTACCTTTGTCAAGAGGTTTCCATCCAAGCTGAGTGATGTGAGAACCTCATTATTTAGAAACAAGTCTTGCGGCAAGTTTGTCAGAAAGTTGTCGCTGAGTCTCACCTCGGTGAGATTTCTTAAAGGAGAAAAAACTCCCGAGTCGACTAAGCGTAGCGCGTTCCCTTGTAAATAGATTATACCGATTTTGACAGAGTTGAGAAATGTCGGACCTGTCAGTTGCAGAATATTATTTCCTGTAATGGTAAACGACAATAATATTCCAACCATGTTAACAGGGAACTTTGCTTTGTTTTTAATACTGTGATGCTCAATATATCCATAATTATAATATTTCTATACGCACGTATACAGTAGCATGAGTATTATCATGAACTAACCCAAGGAACTTTTTCACCATTCAAATGTCTTTGTGTGAAATATGGCTTACTTTGTCAAATGAATACTTTAATCTAAATAAGAAAACTACTACATATAAATAAAATAATCTGCCTGCACAAGATGAACATACACACAAGCACAAACACAAAATGTTTGCATATTAACGTACATAATGTAAATACATATCTGTCAAACAAGTTATGCCCTATTGACATAGCTTGTCAAAAAACATTTTTAATTATGCACTTGTATTTTTCATAATGCCATTTTGCAAATAATGCTTTTGCTTCATACTATGCTGATACCTACTTTCATTTTGGAAGCTCAGCTCCACGTGCGTAGGTAATATGTATCTTGAAATTCTTACCGTTCAGAAACAGCTCTCTCAATTCCGGCAGATTGTTAAATAGACCTTCGCTAATCAGATGAAGATGGTTGTTGGATAAGTCAATGGACGTGAGACGTGTGTTATACCGAAAAGTNAGATTGTTAAATAGACCTTCGCTAATCAGATGAAGATGGTTGTTGGATAAGTCAATGGACGTGAGACGTGTGTTATACCGAAAAGTTGCCGAGGGGAGGTTGATAATCTTATTGTGTGAAAGGTCGATCGATTCCAGCTCCTCCAGTGACAGAAAAGCTTCCTCATCAATCATTTCAATCGAATTCAAGTGAATCGATAGTGTTCGCAAGTTACCCATTGCTGCAAATACAATAATAATTCAACATGTCCAGCCATTCTTGTAATCACCAATCAGAAACTAGGTCAAATTATTATTTTTTCATGCACACTGACAAGAAACTTGAACTGAATATTATAAATAACAAGGTTTTACTCTAAAAAAAAATACCTATACAAAAGTTGCACAGATTCACCATATTACCTTTAAACGTGTCGCTGTCCAATTTTGTGAGGTAGTTGGAATTCAGATTTAAGTACTTGAGCATTGGCCACTCCAAGTTGGTATTACTGTTACGGTTATTATTATCATTATTATAACTGCCGAAGCTGGCACTACTGCTGCCAACGCTAGTGCCACTTGACGGGTACAAAAGTGAAGAGGAGCTTCCTAAAGATGAACCCGAGGATGACGACGAACTTCCATATCTAATCACTCCATAAGAGCCTCCCGATGAGGGAGATTGGGAGGAAGCCAATGCAGCTGGACTGGCAACAGCAGCCGAAGACGACGATGATAATGATGAGGTAGCTGCTGTTCTAGCTCGGGATACGCTGCTTAACGGTGACAATAATAATGACAGATCGCTGATTTCGTTCCATGCCAAATTCAAAGAGCCCAACAGTCTCAATCGGCGAAGTGGAGAATATGGAAATGTCTATAGATAGTCACAGAATTATATATATAAAGCAGGCATGAGAGTGACGGTTCGAACGTGATATTTGATTTTTGAAATTTAGTTTTATGCTATGCTTGAAAAATTCAAATCCTACCTTGAGCTTGTTTTCAGACAAGTCAATTTCCATTAATGTTTCCTCTAGACCCCAAAATGCATGTTCTGATATATTTTCCAGAAGGTTTCCTTTTAAGTTTACCTACAAAATATGGAATATGCATTATTATGATGATACACGTACATACCTTCATCTATTACCCTACGTCATTACTTAAAAAGGGGCAGAACCAAGAGAACGTTCATTTGTAAATTACAAATTGGCATACATTATCTCTGTTTACTCAAAAGAAGCAGTCAACCATCCACGTCTATTGAAATCTTCATTATATTTTCATATATCAACGAGAAAAGCAGTGCCTGCTTAATTATGAGAATCTTATGATAGACCAACGAAGCACAAAGAAATCATGAGAGGAGAAAGATCAAATCACATGCACACATTCATTGGCGATATTCAGTCAACTTTATTTGACATTTAATTTGGTAATTATGTATGTTCAACATGTTAGGCATAACATGTAATAACATTTAGTTTTGATTTGATACATTATATCCAAAAGATAGTTCAAGGAAAGTCTGCAGTGAACAAACCAAACAAAGCAGAAATTTGATTTATTGTACAAATAAGTAAATAATATTTTTGAAATGGCAATTCCTACCTTCTGTAAAAGTATATTATGAAAACTATAAGATCCAAGCTCCTGAATTTGGTTCCCTTCAAAATCCAGTACTTTCAGCCTTCTCAGTGTGGAAAGTGTGGATTGCGGGATGAACTTGAGCCGACCGGAAACAATTGCCAAACTCTCCAGACTTTTTGACAATCCTCGAAGACTTCCTTCCGACAAGTCTTCCAGGGACGAATGTGACAACTGAAAAAAACAAACAAATTATTTCTAGGATTTGTAACATATTTTACAACTTCTTCATAATCCAATCTATATTTTTGTTCACAAACCAAATGCGATGATAACCAACATTTCAACATCATGTACAATGTATATACATAAATATACATATAGTTATCGCTTGGAGTAGAAATGATTTGCAGTTTACGGTTTCATTTTAGTATTGAACTGCATCTTTGTAATATTCAAAGCTGTTATTCAAAGACAATATTAAATAATATTAATGATCTCTTGGAAGTTCAACTACAACTTTTTATTATTCAAGGCATTTAATAAGTCTAGTAATCGCTTCAAACAGCAATTCACATGTCAAGGAATACAATCATGAAAATATTTTGTATTCATCATGCTGTCTGTATTGTCGCGACAAAATTATTTTGTCTTGATTCCTGTGTCTACTCCATTCTCCCAGCATAGCAATATAAAATGTCTCTTATGCCTAAGTGTTTTCAGTTAGAATTTATGCGTAATATAAATATGCAAAGGCAAGAAATTCCTTTATGTGCAAAATAGATGTAGGTATGTCGGAAATCTCTAATAATAATAATAGTCTAATGTATTATGTAAAACGTAAAAGTTGAACTTTGCTTAGTTTGGTGAACCACTTTTGTCTCTTCGTCTTCCAACAGCTTGCTATTACTACTGTTTTACGTTTACTTTTGCCATTTTACTCTACAAAAACTCACATTGCTTTATTTTTAGAGGGGTAAACGAGGGAATGGAAGCGACAACAAATCTTGGATAATGAAGGAATCTGTCTCCTACCCGCCAAGTGCCAACGAGCTTAATGGACCAATTTAGATTAAAAGCAACTTTCTCTCAATTCACTGAGCCCACATCATAGAGGGTTATATTTTATGCTGGTGAATGACTATGAATGTCTCTCTGTGTGTGTACTATTGTTACAACACAGTTATACTCGTCCTAGTGGTACAGAGAAAGATACCCGTTACCCGACCATTACAAAAGCGATATCGGAACATATCATAGCAATCATCATGATCACCGTATTATATGTACTGAAAATACCTACTCTATACAATTCTCATCTTCATACAAATGCGAGCATTGGTATAAGTTAGTATAAGCAATAAAACATTTGCTTGCTTCGTTTAAAAACATCACACTGGGTAGTAATAGAATGGATCGGCCTACAGCTATCATTCTCATTCCTCCTCGTATCGCCAAGAGGGCAAGTAAAAAATGGATGTGCGAGTATAATAAAGTTTGGAAATGCAATCTAAAATCTAAATCCGGTAATATTGCCAAAAACCTGATTCGTTTCGTTTTCTCTTTGCTGCTTCCCACTAGTTCAAACGAAAGACATGCCCTTTCAATAATATCCTGCTTGTAGTGAAGTTAATGAATCCAATATAAAATCTACACACTAGCACACTGTATCTGTGTCAGTGAACTTCATCCAAAAGGACAAAGGGAAAAAAGTACAATATTACAAAAATGTAAATGGTAGGGCAGTTAAAATGGAAATGCCATTATAAATTTTAAGCTACCCACATTGACAATTGACAGGAACTCTGAAAGCACACACAGTTTTTTCCAGATGACCTCTGTGAGACTTTGCCTGGCTTTGTTAGTTTTACTTAGTAATTGTGTTAATGAACTTATTATGAGCGTCACAAAGAATCCCTCAAACTTTCACTTTATTTCTCGGAACCTGAATGTTGTTTAAAAATATATATAGATGAAAACAATTACATTTTTCTGTATTGTAACCCCGCGTCGAGTGCTTATATATATACGGTCGGTAGATAGGGACAAAGGACTTTGCATTGAAATATGAAGAGTTTTCACTTGAATTGCAACTTGCAACAGCAACCAAAGTATAAGAGATAATTCAGTTACAATAGTCGAGTTCAAAAGCCTCTTTTGAAAATTACATTAAACTTTTCACTTTGGTAAGTAAAAGTATTTTTGTGTACTGTACTATATGTACACTGTATTGGGCCATCCGTTTACATGTAATGTAAAAACAATGGAGACAGTGAAAGGAAAGTCAGTATGTCACTTAAAAAGCTTTATATTATACATGATACTTACAATTTTGGTTGGTATAATATGTAACTGGTACAATGCCTAAAAAGTTGTTTGTAGAGAAAGAGCGAAAACGAATTTTTGTTTTCTACACATAAGATGCCCGAGGTTGGTTGGTGGTATACTATATGGGTAAATACATACGCACCATTTTTGCCCATTATGTAAATAAGTTTTTGAATGCAGAAGAGGATTTGCTTTTTTTTAGATTTCGTACATACATAAGTGGATAGTCATTGTCTTTTTCTTGTCTCGTCATGCACCACAGCTTCTCACTTGAGTTTATTGGGTAGCATGAAAGAAGACTTGAACCTTTTACCGTGTCAGTCTGTTACCCCGGTAGATTGTTTATGTTCTCTTTCATCTACAAAAGCTTCGGCTTCAATATGTCATGTGAGTAGTAGATGGTACATTTAATGTTTTTGCTTTTATGTGAAGTGTAGTTTTCGTAACTGTTTATTATTTCAACCGACTTACTCCTTTCAACTCTAATCTGTGTTTACAAATTAAATTTAAAATGCGAAAATGAATCAGGCTCAGCCACGCGAATATTTCTTAAAATCTTCAGTAGACATTTTACTTGGTTCTTTTGTTTTTCTTCATTTTTACTAACATCCGCCAAAAATATATATTATATAGTGCTTCTGTTCTACTCTGTACTCTTTAAGTACACATGGCATAGTCATAACTGTTATCGTTGAGAGAAATGATATAAAATTCTAAAATTGCTTGCTAACGGGCCAAAACTTGGTTGCATGAGTGCCTACCTACTTCTCGTTCCATGTGTATGTCTCCTACAAACAAGGTACGCAAATTCCGGAAATTGAACCAATTCACATACTCTTAGAACTTGGCCGTTTCCAATTTTTACGTGCAACAACTTGCTTTCTCTTTCATACTTCAACTTATTATCTGACTTTTTTCTCTCATGTCTTATATTTATTTTCTAAAATTATTTTAAGAGACAGTAGTTTATAAAATGTTTACCACTACACACAGCACTGCCACATTTTACAGTTTGCAAGGATATTTACAACAAGCTTGTCATACTACTACTGAAATAACGACAGAATTTATGAACCTACCCCCTGCTCCACTGTTGCAGAAATATACAAAACTCTTTTTGTTATTATTGCATTTGATTTTTCTAGACTATGCTTTTGTCCATAGATAGGTAGATCGATCTGAAAGAAAGCAATGTTTATTGTGCTTTGTCGTTAGTTCTAAAGAAGAATATTTCCATCCGGTACAACTGTCTTTGGTTTATTGTTTGTCATTGTTGGATGTTGAATATAAAACATTAGGCAACAGAAGAAGAAATAATTTAGTTCAGTAAATAAAATAGCATTACTGCCCGAGCATAAGCAGCAGGAGTTGACTAACAGACAGAATGGAGCGGCAGGCAGCTCATATAGTTGCTTTTAGCCATTGTTTTTTTTCTTTCAAAAAAGTATATATGTACAACAGCCAACTTATAAAGAAAATTATTGCAAGACAAAAGGCATCCGGTTTTATCTACAAAGGCCTGACATTGCTTTCTTCAGTTTGCTGTCCTCGTTTTTACACAAGCATATGAGCAGTGTGAGATTTATGTGATAGAAATGAACCCTAGTTGCAGCACTAGTACTAGTAGTAGTAATAGTCAGGAGGATAAATAGAGAAAAAGAGAAACTGACTATACACACAGACGAATACAAATAGAGAAAGAAATACACAAACACAATTCCTTTCACAAAACAAAATCCGCCACTACTACTACTTGCTTCCACTCTGTGCATTATGCGTTGTTTTTATTTTATTGCAAAAAACAAGTATTGGTTCTGCTGAATAGTAGTGTGTGTATTCATACAATGAAAATTCCCATATAAATGGTTTTATCCTTGTATAGGTAGGCATACTGTATAAATAGACAAAAGTAAATTGACATTGCTAAATGTGTGTCTGAAAGGAAGAATGCACGTAGGTATTTATTTGTACTTTTCTCTTGTCGTTTTATACATTATGAAGCCTTGAGCCTGAGATGCTTTCTTTATCCTACCCACCTTCAACCTCCCATGCAGCATCCAATCTAACCATGTATCCTACATAACTATAATAATAATACCGAAAATGGCAAAAGGCATGTTTGCTTTGGAAGCTTTTGTTTGACTGAAACAAGGAAATGGTTACAGTCCACTGGGTTTTCCTTTTTGCCAAATGGGTGCTACTGTTGTACAGCTAAATCGTGGCTTGAGTGGAATGTATACGCACAGACAGACAGAAAGATTGGTATTGGGTTCTTGGTTTGGTGGAATAATGCATCTTTGGAAATGATGCTATATTTATAAAAGCCACCACACACTATGGAATATTTTGAATATAAATAGACATATGTATTAAAATATACATAAGATAAGTTTTGTACAATGGTCTATTCAAACCAAAATACAAAAAAAATAGCCATGTAATATGAAACATACCTAGACCTATATTACAAACGCCAAGAAAAAACTTTGACTCTGCTGTGGCATCAGAAAAAATAAGAATGAAGCGAGGATTTACTCCAGCAAATGATTCCTTTTCCTTTTGTACGTTGTTGTTTTATTTTATGGTATTTCTTCGTCTAACTCTTGTTCGACTGCAAAGTGTATATGATGCGACAGCTAAAACTATAGCTGAGTAAGAGCCCTTTACTAAAATTGTTTGTATGCTAACAAGTTTAAAAAAGTCAAAATCGTTGCTGCTTGTATCCGCTGGAGCAAGTTTATGTATATTTTCGTGATATGTATATAAAATTATAATACACTACTGAAGACTTGGAGGCATTTGCGGAAAAGAAACGAAAAGTCTTACTTAATGTCAAAACCACAAATAGTCCACTCCACAAATAAAGTCATTTCTAGGCATCCTGAGGAAGTACGTAAATCTAAAGTTTGTGTTTTTGTGGTGAAAGTAAACTACAAGAATAAATGTCGCCTCTGTCTTATATCTTTCCCGGACCAGTGCTACAACAAACAAGTTTTCTAGAATGTGTGTAGTACATAACCGGGGATGTAAAAAAAACAAAGATGGGATAATGTTTTCGCTTGACCTACAAATAAAATGATTATTTTACTCAATTATCGTTTATCTGGGCGAAAGTTGGGGGAGTAAATAAAGAAATGCGTATAATACAATTGGGAACTTTGAAAAGAGTGACTATTCGTTTTTACGGTTTTCAAATGGAGTGTGAGTTGTAAGAAAAGGGAACAAACTTATTGATGTGCTATAGAAAAATGCAGTGTTATTGCTTGTGCGTGCGGGTGACAATATAATGTCGTAACTTCAAAGAAAATTTTCATGGCATGCATGTATAGATAAATATGATGTTAGGGTACATAGATATGATATCTTACCTGTACATGAAATACTGGGCTTGTCACGTTATCCGTCACCCCGTCAGGTAGGACAGTAGCTCTTGCATCCAAATCGTACACACTGTAGCTCTTGACAGGTCCATTTAATACTTGAAGAGACTTTTTGAGCGCAGGGATATCACTCCCAGAACACTGGATATAAAAAAACAAGAAAATTAGCTTTCTGGAAGAAATACTACTACTAGATGCTAAGGTCCAGTGAAATTAGTGAATGACAACAATCAACTGAGGTAGTTCTGGAATGACACATTGAATATGTAGTTATAAAAAGTATATGGTAAAATATAATGTAATGAAATGAGAAACCTGGATATGAAGTTGATCATCAAGAACAAAGCAGGAACAATATGGTATCTCCTGATATGGAGGACAAGTGATTTCACCTCGAACTAGGCCCACCGGGCTCATTGTGACAAAAAGAAGAAGAGTTACAAAAACAATCTGGTTACTGAACCACCAGGTGCGGTGGAAGCGGGAATCACCACGACTGTCATTATTACCAGCCTCACAAAAACTACCATTATTATTATTACTACAAGAAAAACTAGTGTCACAATCCGCAGTGTCAACGTTACATCTCCCACCACTGCCAGTAGCAGTAGTAACAATAACACAGGTCGTCGTGGGTGATGAAGGTGATGGTAACTTACTACTTATCGTACATCTTGCTGGTGGCTCAAACAACCTGTTTCCATCGAACACATTGGACGTGGAAAAGGAGCTGCTGTGTTTGTACGAGGATGTGGGTGATGCAGTAGTAGTTACAGCTAACAACCCAGTCATCGTCGTAGCTGTCGATGCTTTTGTTCTGTTGTGAAAAGCCATTTTCTTTTCTTTTTAATACTTTTACTCAGTTTCCTCTCTATTATTACTTTCCCCGAAAGAAATTTTCAGAGAGAAGAAAGGAAACTTTTCTCCTTTACGGCGATGGTGATAAAACAATCCCTTTTAGTCAAGATCTATTTCACTTTGACGGTGGCGGCGGCTGTGCTGATTCTTTTCTTTCAAGTCCTCTTCCAAACAAGACGCAATCAATGATACGTCAGTTTTAAAACAAACGATGGAAAACAGCACTATGAACCATCGTGCTTTCTTCGACTCGAACAACCGTTCACTGCTGCTTTGTTTCACTTTACAATACCACATCACGTGTCACAAGCAGTGAGTAGTGTTTAAAAACTTCAACAATTAATTTGGATGAATCTAGTGTTTCGGAAAGGATTGTTTAGAAAACAGAAATTGAATACTTTTAAATATTTTTCATTCTCCAATCAAACTATTATCTGCTGAAGTGTTCAACAAGATGAAGCACAGATACTGAATCTCAATAAGTTGACATAAGTACGTTTTATAACTCTTTCTAAATTACTGGTTGCCGACATAACTTTACCATCCATAGTCACATTAATCAATAGTTTCAAATGCTCTACTAAGCTTCTTGACGAAAATGATGATTTGTTGATATAAACGCAGACATATATAGAATATAATGATGATGTCAATGTGGTGTTTTTTTCTGCTTCTTTTCAAAGAAAGTAAGCACTTCCGTCCCTCATTCTTCTTCAACTTAATGCTGTACGCAAACTTTCTCTTTTTAAAAACTTGCAAAAATTGTCTGGAGTAGTAGTCCTCGTAGTTTTACTTCTAGTGACTTGAAGCAAAAATTCACTTTTGGAAGTAGAAAGTGGCACGATGATAATAATAATAATAATAATGATGTTGTTTGGCTGGTTTGGATCTCCTTTCAAGTTGATTTTCTAGTTTAACGCACATTCTTCCTTTCTCTGAAACACATCAAAGAAGAAAATTAAAGATTATTGTTGTATAAAAGCATGCAGCATTTTCCATGTATGTATTTACATTTATTTCATGCATTCATCATATTACTACCTACGTGGAATAGTTAATAGGTCTCTGTATACTCTACTTGAAGATTGGTATATCATCATCAACACAAGTTTCCTTCAACTAACTTCCTCGTTTCAAGTATTATTATCTGAGAGAATACCTGAGAAAAGAAATTTTCGTGTTTTTTACATCAATGATGATGATGATGATTGAACGTGCCTTTACATCTTTTTGTCTGTTTGTTATTTGTGAAAGATATTATTTTATGTACCTAACCATTATATGCACCTTCCAGTACATCCAAGTCAAAAACAAGCAACAAAAAAATATACTCGCAAGAAGAAATACGTACTTTTTTATAACGCAAAAGTTGAAAGTTACACTTTTTGCAGATAGTTCAGTCAATGTATTTACGTCGTAAAAAACGGAAAATTTGACTGGAGTAATTTCCAGCAAGGGAAAGTTAGACAAACCCTACACAACAACATGCACATTATAATAATAACATGTATTAGAATTCTATTACAAATTCTTTGAAATAAAAACTTCCGTGCGTCATAACAAGCTTGACTTTCTCTCCATCTATCTTGATGCGCCCGTTTTTTATAAAACTGCAAAAGCAAGCAATACAAAGATATATGGCCATCAGGGTACACGAATCAAATCAGAAAAAAAGATGCTGTGATGCGAAAATGGGAGCAAACTACGAGCGTGGAAGAGCAAATGGAAATATTATAATCATTTCTGGAAAATTATATAAATGTCTTTTCGTACGCAGACTTTTCGGTCTGTTTCCCACTTTTGATAAAACTGAAAAAGAAATACAGGGAAAAAAGTTTTTTTTTTTAGTTTTCTCAGCTTGTTGGCATCAAGTTTCCTTTGTTAAAAATGTTTTTCTGCTGTATGCATACTTGTTGTTAGCTGTGCTGCTACTATCCCACTTTTTAAACAATTCAATCCACTTGACTGAGCTGAAGTTGTTGTATTGTTAACAGTTTCTTCATCAACATAAAATAGTACACGGTAAAAACATGTACATCTAAATCTTTTAGTTAGATGTCCCGTGACATGAGAATGGTTATATCAAGAAGAGTTTTTTTCTTGTTGTAAAACTCCCTAACAGAGTTTTTTTTCTACATGACCATCTGTACAAGATCAACGCACCACTACTCCGACTGATTTGTAAAAGTATTCACAGCTCAAGTGAACTGACTCAAGTAAGCAAACTATTTTTTTATGTTTTTGCATAACAATGGTAAGTTTTCTTTGTTGTGTTATGTTATTTGTCGAAGGAACTAGTTATTCTACTGGTGTTTACTTAAAACGATACCGAGATGAAATGCAAGAACGACATACTAATAAACATGGACGGTTCTCTCATATTGCTCAACTTTTTTCAGAGAAACTAAGCTAAATACACGAATGAACATTATGTATTTGCAACAAGCGATGACAGTTTTTCTCAGTTTGTTCGTGTCACAAAATTGCAACTTTTTCCTACTCCACTTTCCATTTTGTTTGCTATTTTCTCTGCATTTTTATAGTGTGCTTACTTTCAAGTATTACGGAGCTCATTTTGCTCGAAAACTATTTTGCAAAAATATCCAGAGATACGGATAATATGATCCAACAGTGTAGTTTTGAAGTGCATGCTTTCCTCATGAAAGGTTCTAAAACTCAGTTTTGATAAAAGAGGTAGCTATATTATAACATTAACGCACTTCATTTGGATAATATGATACAACAGTGTAGTTTTGAAGTGCATGCTTTCCTCATGAAAGGTTCTAAAACTCAGTTTTGATAAAAGAGGTAGCTATATTATAACATTAACGCACTTCATTGTGATGCTACAATGAAGTACCTCCTTGTATACTCTATTTTACATCGTTTTCTCACAAAAATCAATTTAGAAACATCCGGCCTTGTCTTCCGTCTCCTTTCACGTGCAGTACTTCAGGCATTGATTTTTTGTTTGTTTTTACATTTCTCTATCTACATACGTTCCAGCTTTTAGAAAAATAAATGGCAACGCAGGCTTTTGCAATGCATGATGACACTTTTACAGTATATTTTCTGAATAGACGCCTCTATTATTACAACGCATTGTGTGCATATTGCATTACAGCTAGCTCCAACTGCGGTAGAACTAGACTAGCAATAAGCTTTGCGCATTTCAAGTGGTGATGTCAATATTAAAATTTAATTTTGTACTTGTTATAATAAAGTTATAAATATTCTAAAATTCTCATTCCTGATGTACATGCATGCCTAAATCCAAAAGTCTTTGGGAAAAATACGTTAGACTTGACATAAACATATAAGCAGGCATGTATTGTATTACCATCACACCTAAAACTAAAGACCACACGTATCGTATGTTCCCAAGAATAGTTTTTTTTGTTTTTCTTTACATTTTCGTTTCTTTTAAGTGCATTTTAGCACCCTAGGGACAGCTAAAAAAAAGTCTGAAAGAAAGAAGGAGTAGTGTTTATATTGTACTTCATTTTCTATCGTAAGTGATCAATTCGATGCAACTACTGGAGAGAGTTCACATTCCCTTCCCAACTGTGTACCAACAAGGTTTCTGGTATAGGAAACACCTATTCTTACATATTGTATGGTTAAATGTGAACTAGCAGAGCTAGTCAATTGGTTAGCATTGACTCTGCGCTATTTGGGAGGGAAACACTGGTTCCTGAAATTGTTGTGCAATGATCTGAACAAACGTTTCCTCTTTCTATTTTTTTACCAAGCTTGGTTTACTAGACCGGAATGCACACACTCTCGTCTTAAAACTGGATAGCTTTGAAAGTGAGAGAAGAACAAAGAGTGTTGTCGATGGATTGTCGTCACTCGACCCTTTTCTTATTTCCCTTCCCTTGTTACTGTCGTTCTCAGATAGGACGTCAGAATAATGAGGATTTTTTCACGGTGTCTGCATGCGTTTGTTTCTCAGACAGTCATCTTTCATGACCCCTTTTGCTATAAGTGCAAAATCCATATTATAAAATGTATAGGCTTCACTTCCAGTCAGACTTTCTCTTGATCTTCATATGAAGCAGTGTGTTTGTGTTTCTCCATTGAAATGTCTATTTCTTTTGCCATTCATGCCCCATGAAGATTTTATATAAATTTCAGGATAAGAATATAAGGAAATCCTAAAGTTTTCTCTGAAGGAAAGCCTCTCTCTTTTCTCGCTTTGCATAAATTTATCAAAGGATATCACCCTTCTCTCGCTGCACACACACATACATATAATATGTATATATATACAACGTAATAATATGTGAACGACGAATGCAGAGAAATGTGGATACTAGTAGTACACGCTTTTTGAAAGATGACCATTCATTCATAGAAGCGAGAGGAGAGACCCAAAAGAAAATTCTCAGGATATGCTTAAAGCTTCAAAATGTGAAGTACAGAAATTTCAGTATTCCAACAAAATTGATTGCTCTTCAGAGCCTTTCTACACGTCGTCAGAGCTTCAGGATCGAGTCTGACTTCTCAGTTTGTAAACCACATATACAAACTTGCATAATATCAGACACAGACACAAGCACAAGTAGGCTTTCACTTGCTTTCGCTTTATTCTTTCCCTCTGCTAACATCTCTTATTTTCTCCAGTTGAAATTTAACTCCTTCAACGGCTGTGTCATATTCTATGCGTAATGGCATATACGTTCGCTGACTCCTTGATTTCTTTGAATCTTTTGGATGGAGCATTGCAGTTTACTGCCGCCTGACCAAAATGCCTTTTCCCTTTGCTTTTCTCTTATTCTACTTCACGTCTATTTTCTCCATTCTCTATTCTTTATGCTTACAAAATATGCAACGAGCAATATTATTCTATCGTAATATTCTCTTTCTAATGGTGTGCTCCGCTTTCACTAAAGTTGTTTGATATGCTAAAATGATGTAAAGCCATACCAGTTCCCCACAGAATTCAAAAGTATTGCATAAAGAAGCAACATCGCGTCTAGTGTTGTAAGAATTATAAAGTTGTAACGTGAGTATGTATATTGTACATTATGTATTTACTAGCGGTTCTCTTTTTACTTTATATAACATCTTCGACATTATCACACAAACATAATACAAATGCTCCTACTGTTATAGTACTGCAGGTACACCAAAACAAGTTTGAGAGCGCACGTGGAAACCTTAAACCTTTTTAAACTCATCTGGGTAGTAGTTGTACAAACAAATACGTTTGCTGCTTGCTATACCAGTACATGTCGTGCATGTATGAGTACGCAAAAAGGAACTGCAACCGTATTTTTATTGGTAATTTTCACCTTTTCAACCAAATACACAACAAACTCCATGGTCAGAATTAGTACTACATCAAAACATTGATATATAATCCCTAGCACTGGGAATCCTATTTTGTTTCAGTTGCTCTATCATTTTAAAAAGAAGGATGAAAGAAAAAAAGGGAGAAAAAAACTTTACTTTTTTTTTTAGATACGTTGAACTTAAGTGTCAACAAGTTATGCTTATTTGCTAGGTGGCAGTCCATTACAATACCACGCAATAATAATTTTGCCAGCTCTATTTTTCTTTTATTTCTCCTAATATATTTTTATTTCATCATCTAGTAGATCTCTATATTTCACTTTTTTCTACTTTGTCTGCGTTGGGTGACTGGATGACCGGAGAAAGTTGATGAGTTGCCATCATTGTGGTTTTGGCGTTGCACAACTTGTTTGTGTGTGCACATTCTATACTTGACGAAAGTTTCCTGCAAAGTAATATTTCTGAGATAACGCTATTACCGTGACTGGCTATAGAGGGATAAGGTCATTTTGTTTTATTAGAATTTTTTACAAAGTCACACCAGAGTAAGACTTCCAAGTACCTCTGTGTCTCATGTAAACACACACTGGGTATATTTCTCAAGGATTATCAGCACCTGGACTGCTCAAGGAAGTCATCCATAAAAGGTTGGAAATTCAGATCAGGTTTCTACCAGTTCTTTTTGATGGTGATGATGGCAGTGACGATTTTGATTACAGAGAACACAGCTGTGTGAAATAATACCACCTTATTTGTGGCTACTATCTCCTATGGTTGCTTTGATGTGGTAATATTTACTCAAGAAAAGGATTGAGTTAGAACTTCTTAAAGTGTGCAATATACCGTAGCTTCAACTAAATTACATCCATATGGCTGGTAAGGGAAGGGTGGATGACCTTTGTACACACAGGTAGCCATGTGGTATGTATCCATCATATTTCATCAAATGGTACAAACAAAGATAATGATGAAAAATATTATGTGTTCCTGAAAACGTTACATGGCATAATATGTGCGTCAGCCACACTCCATAATTTGCTACTTTGGTTTGAAGAAAAAATGTTTGACAATTAATAAAAACACTAGCATTAGCTACTTTTACGCATAGAAGCACGTGGACAGATGGAAGGTACTGCAATTGAGCATAATAAAATCGATTTTGTACATTTCCCGTCCAGCTCGTAATATGATGTTTACAGCTTTTAGAAGCGTGTGTGCATTATTTGTAAATGCCATAAACAAATTCACACCAAACTGCTGTTGTTATAAATAAAAATACAACAAATTGCCTACAGACAGTGTTGTGCTGTAGTCCCATGATTTTTTCAACGAGGAAAATTGCAAAAATTCTTTTAGATTTCTGAGTAGGTAGGTTGTTTAATATTTTCCATTTTCTTTCTATATCACCATCAAACACCACTGCTCATCAGTACAAACTGTGTGTATATATTTATTTGCTAACTCGTAATAAAAATACTCACGAACTGTAGTGACAGGAGAGAGGCCATAGAAAAGGACCCATAGGAATATAAAAAAATATTGGTGGTCTCTATCTATCTATCCAATCTCCCCGTTTTGAATGAACAGAAAAAAAGAGGATGATGGTGAGCTGAAGGGAATGATGCAGACTAGGAATATGGAATATTATGTAGGCTAGGAAGGAAGGAAACCATTATGTTTAATGCATTACACTTCATACGCAAAAAGCTGCTGCTGCTTGCTTTCTAGTCTTTGCCTGTTTTCCATGTGTGATGCGAAATGCGAATAACAGGCGACGTATGTATATACAATATAGAGAGAGAGAGAACAAAAATGTATGAATATTGTATAGAGAATGGTTGTCGTATTATTTATATAATAGTACCAGACCAGTACCCCGAACTTGTTTTTTTGCCAAAAAAAATATGTGTGCATGTAAAAATCTCTGGTGTTTTCTGTTGTTAAGGCTGCTTTTTTCGTATTAAACTCGGTTAGAGCATGAGAGCAACTCCATCATCATGGTCTCGTGTGGAGTATCCAATCTCCGAAAGAAACTCCCGTTTGAATTCACACACTTTCATATGCCCTGGAATGAAAATATTGGCGGCGATGGCAGTGTGCATTCATATACATAATATAAATAATATAAAGTATCCTCTCTTAGGTACTCAGCACACTACATTGTAGAGAGAGAGAGGGAGAGGGAGCATAAAAAAGAAAGTGAAATGCTCAAGTGAGACTTCAACCATGGAATCAGTCGTCGGTTTGTCTATACGTACACAGTACACTATGCAGTACAGTAAGCTGTTGGTACCTTTAGTGATGTGGTATGTGGTATGCAGGCATGCATACAGGTCTTATTTAGTTGAAGCAATAATGTACATGGAAAATGGATGGGCAAAAGGGAAATCTACACGTAAGCCTATAAATAAATATACACAGGATGGAATCTGTGACATAATGTGATATGATGTGATATGATGAGACTACAAAAAAGGATCTTCGCTTCGTGCCAAGGAAATTTTGTTTTAAAAAGAATATTGCATTTTATGTGTGCCACTGGAAACAGTAACTTTCACATGGAGTGAGGGTGACTGTTACTAAAAAAACCAAGCAGATCAGTACCAGTATCCTATGACGAGAAATGAAAATTTTCAAACTTTTGTTGTTCCTCTTGACTAAAGGAGAGAACCGCCTTGATACCTATTGTAAATACCAAAGGTATTTATAAACAAAAGTGCATACCCACATGAAAGTTTTCAAAGCATATTGTGCAGAGAAGTTGTTTACCATCATCAGACCACCCATGCGTTGTATGTATTTGGTTTCATATCTCACTGTAATATTTGTCTTACTTTTACAATAGTAGTAGTAGTAGTAATGAGTGCGGCAGTAAATTTAATGTAAATTTGTGTTACAAAGAGTTTGAAGGTATGCATGCTATAGCTTCAAAAAGATACAGTTGATCCCAAAACATTCTATTGTAGTGACTGGTTGACTTGATTTTCCTCTCGAGTTCAATAGACTAGTTGACTAGGAGTATAAGTCACTACAGATTTTGCAAACTTTCCGCAGTGTGTGTATATGAAATTGCGTGAGATAGGAAAACTCGACGCACCCACTCAGCTTGAAATTGTGTACGAGTCTGCTGTTTACTAACTAAGAGACTGACCGCCTGCTGCTCAAGTTGCAAAAAGTTACTTTCTCCTCCACTTCGAATTGAATTGAATACACAATACACATGTGTGTGTATATCACTGGGCAGTAGTAATCTTACTTTCCTACTTTCAAATGCTGAACAACTTGTCCGGAATATGTTGTTGTGTGCATTGTATTGTGCGTGTCACATGGGATGAGAGGAAGTGAGTTGGCTGATGATAGTGAAAATAGGAGTCATACAGGAAAGAGGATATTATGGGGATGTATGATGTGATAAACTTGTCTCATTGTCAGTTGTATAAGATTATTCTTTTCAGATAAAATGTCTTTGATTCACCACTCATACAAAACATCATTTGTACAAACACATGTACACGACATTGTACATTTCACACGGGGAAGTTTTCCGCATTTTGAGCTTACTTTTCTTCCTTTATACTACTGGAAACTCATGCATTCAAAGAGTACTTGTGTAAAAAAATCGATTGTGCAGCATTTTTGAACGTACATACCTAATATGACAAAGAGGTCCTGGTCAGTATGATTTTTTTTTATCTGCGAGGGGTTTTGAAAAGCTGCTTTGCTGATTATTATATGCATGAATTTATTAAATATGCAACAGCATTGTGATTACCGTATTTTTGAGAGCTTCCAACTTGAAACCACAAATAATGTATCATAAAAATAACTATAC
This sequence comes from Lepidocyrtoides sp. E14, assembly GCA_027743805.1. NCBI lineage: Eukaryota > Metazoa > Arthropoda > Collembola > Entomobryomorpha > Entomobryidae > Lepidocyrtoides > Lepidocyrtoides sp. E14. Next base: position 17,709 of record JAHZMZ010001534.1, on the reverse strand, counting down.
TTCCTTCAAAATACACTAAAGTTGGATCATCACTTAATCCTTTAAATGAAATTAACACAAAATAAACAAAATACTGACAATTTGTCGAATTAATAAATTCAAAATCACACAATGAACACTATGATCACAAAAAATCGCTATGAAATAGTTATTTTTGACACGGAATATTGAGCGCACATAAAATTATTCAAAACAACATTAGAATGATGATTGCTGATTGTATTGTAAATGGCTTTGGAAACAAAAATGATCACCCATATCAGACCATCATCATCACTGTTGCGTCGCATGTTGAATGAGATTCTGACACGATGTGATCATGATACATATATATTCTAATGCCAGCATTATTGTACACTCCTCTGTGCCTGCCGCGCGACTACATGTACACAACGCTAATGTAAACTTTTGAAATCTCTTTGTTTTAACAACGCATTTAACCTTTTCGCTCACCCTAGAAGCCTGATCTTGCTCTCTGTATTTTCTACTCAACAAGCTAATAATTCCGACCAAGCACAAGCAGCATCCAATAGGCAAGGCAGACATGGTCTGCTGTATCTGAAACCACTACTGGTTTTACGTGAGACGCCGAGAACGGAGGACATACCCTAACAGCTATTTACTTGGAAAATGACACGACACGAAGTTCAAACAATGAAAACTTTTGTATTCCTTGTTCATTAGCAGCCAAAAGATACATTTTACTATCGTCAGTGGACCATGCACGCTTTGATTCTAGTTCAAATAATGAACATACAAACATAAAAAGTAAAGTGTGCATATGGTAGATAGATCCACATCGTGCCTCCTTCCTTATATAAATACTAAAAATCCGCCTCACTCTTCTCTGCTTATTTCTGTCTTTCATCAGTAGAATCACCATTTTGTAAGTTATTTGGTGTCCCATAATGTTTGAATGTGCTCTAATGAATGATACACCACTTTTTAGGGTTCTCATCACATGAATATTTCTGCTGTTGTTTCTCAGCCATACATAAGATTAGCTAAAAACCCTCGTAAATGCACATATTATACAACAACCACAAAACGACACTACCAGAGCAGAAACAGATACATTAGCTTGAGTAATGAAGGAGAATACACCCACACACATACATAACATATCATCTGGGAATTTTCCATCATTTCCTCAAAAACTAGCAGTTGTCCCAAAAAAGTCTGTTTTAACCGCTGTGCTCTATTCTCTATTCATTATTTTGTAAAACTTAGGTACTTGGAACATTCCGAGTACATAATTTTCCCTCCAGTATTTTGGTAGGACAAGCATTATTCGAAATATACAATACATACAAACAAAATTCTCATTTGGACCGTTATCCGGTTGGACGGCAATGGGCACAGAATATATGTATACACACGTGTGTACCTGCTTATAATAAAAGATGTCAAATAATATGTATTTTTTTTCAAAACTCTAACTAGACAAAATATATTAAACATAGGAACAAACTGATTATCAAATTATTTCCCTGTCTGTTTTGCAGTGTTGAGGACAACAGAAAGGTGGAGAAAACTAAAAACATTTAATATTTATCTGATACTGAATGAGTGTAAGACATTTTGTTTTGTATACACATTGAATTTATTAAAAATTTAATAATAGCAATTCTGGCAACAGACAGTTTCCCTACTCTGACTGGCTGTGAGAAAAGGGTAACCATTAGTTTATGTTATATACATTAGCTTATACCGATAGATTATCCACACAATCAATGGGAAATGAAATTGCTGGCTGAAGATGTAGGTGCACGTTTTCCGTTATTATATACGTACTACTCCAAACCGTAAGAATTGGAATTTTATCAAGTGGAGCGTCAAGTTAACGAGAACACGGACGAACATCATGAATCATAAACGATATAGATAAGCCCAACGGCAAATTTTCCGATCTTCTGAAACGGATCATCATCATCATCCTCATATCATTTACCTTTTTACTATAAACGGTTCTCCCCACACTTCCAAATCGGATGTGCACTTTGTTCATCTGCGTTATTTTGTATATTTACATTACCGCTCAATGTGCACAATGAACCGCTTTTGTAGAAACCAGAGACAAACATTGAAACAATCCTGCTCAGTTAGAAATTCTTGTGCGTAAGCAAAGCATTTGTATTCTTAGAAAACAAAAGAAGACTCATATCCAATGGTAAAAGGTGCACGTACCATTTCTCTCTGACTACAGATACCACATGTCCACTACGCCATAAAAAACTCGCTCTTAAAAAGTTGTAACGTAAGTCCTCATAAGCAGCCACTTCCATTGTCTATTTTATCAACAAAGAGGATTTTCATGATTTCAAAAAAAAAGAGTTCACAATACAGAAGAGAATATCCTAAAGCTTTCATATTTGTATACGTAGGTATGCAGATGAATGAAAGAGACAAGCAAAATATGACGATGGAAAATTCAACAGAGTTGGACAAATAAAAAGTGATTACCATTTTTAATATTAATGCACAGTCCATGCAGTATCATTTTGTGTTGCTTTGCTTTGTCAGGCCAATATATAGCCTTGAGGGATGGCCATCATTAACGATCCATTGAAACGAAATGAAAAATGGCTCACTTGCTATGAAAACTGAACAACATGAATTTCAATACGACTGTAATTAATTGACTAGTTCACACTCATCATACTACATACAGGGGGGAGCAACATTGCGTGAGGATGGGGTAATGTGCAACTGTTCCCACATGTAAATCTTTTTATCTAATTTGTTTCTTCCATGCACATACCAAGTTGAATTCTCTCTACTGATCATTAATAATTTTACATCACACATATTATATACCGTCGAAATCGTTAAAAGTTTACAGTTGATTTAATGCAAAAAAAGCATGGGAACTTCTTAACCTTTTTGAAGCATCAATTATTGAAAAAATTGTGCTACTATACAAAAAAATGTTTATTTGTAGAAACACAATGTCTGGCAAAATCCGCTCTACGGTTTACCTCAACTTTTCTTTCTACCAATACAAGCAACTACTTGTTCTCCGTTTTCCTTGAGTGAATCGAGTCTCACTTCAATCTTGTCTATTTAGGCTTTCCTATGAAAGGAATAAGTAAACCCTAAGCTTTATAGTGACTAAGAGCTGACTGACCTTTCAGCAGGCTAGTGTAAGATGTTCTATTTTACAACAATAATGATCCTTTATTATTTTTCTTCCCATTTTATTTAAGCAACTGACAGACTCAACTACTCATTTGAGAAAATAATTGGAACCCGCTGTTTATAAGGGTACCCTGTAGCTACACACTGGCTCTTTCTTAAGAATATTAGGATACGCACACAAACCCATTTTGTTGACAATATTTACCCAGTTTTAGAATCACTAGTGTGTGTACCGCTAGAGCAGCAAAGCATCTTAATGATGAAATCCAGCTTGAGTTACTACTTCTCCCTTTGTATGACCTTTCTTGACAAAAAGTTAGTTTTAGCTTTCTGCAAACTTCCACTACCAGTATTTTTGTGAATGGTACCAGCAGCAGCAGCATGGGCAAAGTACTCGTTTGTATAAGGATCCATCCCTTCCACTTCGTCTCCAATTGACATCATTAGAAATATGAGTAAAACTTTTTGTTCGGGCTTTGTTCAGAAAAAATGCAATATTGTAAAAGTAAAACCATGCACACTACACAGTCAACTTGAAGCAATTTATATACAAGAAGATGTATATAGCCTTATTCATTTAACTTCAAGTGTGTTAGCTCATTGAGATTTCATACTCTGAGGCACTTGTTTACTAAAGTTTTCATTATTATTATTATGATTATTACATTAATTGAAAGAAACAAAGACAACCTTTTTGGACAAAAGACATGAGGTATCATGTCATACACTTACACAAATACACAGATGTAAATACATTTATATGTACATTATTGCGCTGACCGTTCCTCAATGTTCACATCTTTCGACAAACTCGTAGCAAAGAAAATGAATGAGGACGCTTATTGTTTCATTTTCTAGGTGGAAAAATCTAATAGTTTCAAGATCCGAAAAGGAAATGCCAACGACATTTTTGAGTAATCGTCTGTGTGTGGGAGCTCTTAATGTATCTTTTAAGTGAACTATTATTTTGTATATCCGTGAAACATATTTCATAATTTTTTACTGTCTCCTTACTTGCTACAGGTTTAGCAGAAACATAATGTTTAGTATATGACTGTCCCATCAACTTCTGTCTGACCATTTTTTTCAATGTCCCAGTCAAGATCATATAATGTACTTCTTTTTACGCAATATTTAATGGCCGCAGCAGCTGGCAATGACGACAGTTTAGTTCCATCTTTTTGTATGTTGTCTCGATAGTAAAATGGTGGACACGTCGATTTATCTGAGTATAAATGTTAGAACGTATGGAAAGGGAAAAAAAGATGGGCAATTTATAAATGGGAAAAGAAGCTGAAAAGCCATTTTTTGTACGGGTAATGCACTTGTTGGTATGTATCAGGAATTTGGATGAAAAAGTCCTGACCAAAGCTTGATGTACAACTTGGTTGGATCTAGGTTTTGGAAGAGCATTCTAGCATTCAGCTCAAAACTACGGCGTATTAACAAAATGATATTTCATCATGTGTTATGCTTGCGACAAAAAATGTATACACTTTGTGATTCCATTAGGTATGGACAAGATCATTATTTTAATCAACAAAAACTATTCCCCTAAATTTATTATCTGTCAAGAATTTTTTGCCAAAACATGATAGCTAGCCGAAAAGACGGATAGAAGAGGACAAGCTAACGTCTGGCTCCAAACAACGCACGCATGACTTGAAATATTGGATCCATTTTGAGCATCAACAGTTAATACAATTAACTCATTCTGAAGCTGCTATATAGATGATATATTGTTAGTAGAAAATTGTTGTCTCAAAGCAAAGCGTTGTTTGAGTGAATCTTTGACCAGCTATGTATATATTAATAATAAATGCTAAAACAGGTACCTAAACGCAAGTCCGACAAATAATATTACTTGAAGCCAAGTTTTTACAAAGCTACTTATCATCTTCGGAGGTATTATATACATAGTCAAACTAACCCTGTATCTTTACCTCACAAACGCTGTTTAATAAAGTCATAAAATATATGGTGGGCGAGAATCTTTCGTCTCCACTGATTATGAGAGCAAGACGGAGTGCGCCAAGGGCCAAAAATGTGTCATTTTCTTACAATCATGTTTTAAAAGTTATGGATACTACTGTGTTATAGTTTTTCAACTTGGCTCGTTTCGTTCATGTGCCATCGTCACAAGTAGCAGCAGCAACAAAAGTCATTCTTTCTCCAATAGAATTGACACCATTAAAAAACTTTTCAGAATTCTACTATTTTAAAAGATTAAAAAAGTTGTTTCAAAAGAAAAAGAACATCTGTCCTTTTGTGTGACTGGCTTCTCTAAAAAATATTAAGTTCCCTCCATTAACTGATTATTTGTAATTTATAAAAATAATAGTGCTAAAAAAGTAAGCTTTCAAGGAAAAGAAAAAAAATCTTCTTTCAATAAGAAGTATTCATGAAAGTAAGTAAATACATTGTACATTCTATTTCTACATCTAACCAAACATACTTATATTTTCAAACAACAAGTCAATTTGGTAACATTGGCAGTTCGTTAACCCTTCTCAATTCTGCAATAATAGTAATTACGAGGATGATTGCTATTTCCGGGTCTTTATTTGTCAATTCCTATTCCAACTAGCATTTATCAATTTATCATACCACAAACTTGTCGTGTCGGCATAAGGTTGTGGTATATATGCACACAACATTATTAAGTAATTGGTTTGTTTGTATGTTGTATGTAAGGAAAAAAATGGTCATGTGTCAATTCGTCATATTTCATATAATAATGCTGAGCAGATGTCTTACCGTAAAAAACAAGTAATGTACATTACATAGAACAGTTGTTGTCATTTGCCGAGTTTTATTTGTAAAGCAATTTCTGGTAGTAAGAAAGAAAAAAGCACAAAAATCTTCACATCACAACAGCTATAATGAGCAACGCCCTCGTCTCTCCTCCGGTGGTCTATTTTTAAGCATGAAAACCATACCATTTTGTCAATAATATCTCACGTGGCGTGGCACGTATTTTGCAGAATTGATGTCATGAAATTATGTAGTGTACGAAAAAAAGTTACATTCTCAATAATGTAGGTGTTGAACAACAGTATGGCACCTTGTGAGTTTATTTATGCATCCAATTTATATTGTCGTCAGTACATGCACTCTTCTTGAGCATTTAAGAAGTGTTTTTCTCCGTAAAGATGAAATGCCAGAGTGTATTTACCTATTTCTAAAAATCTTCCATCATTCATTATCTTCCCATTTCTACTTTTCTCTCGCTCAATTCTCCTTACTTTCATTCAATCATCATGTTTTGCTTTCTCTCCTGTCTTAACATCATCTTCCCTCCTTCAGTTCCAGAAAACTATTATGAAAGTTTCACCATTATTATTATACTCGTTAGTATTATAGCAATAATAATACCAAACTTTATCGTACTATTATTTCGTTTTTTAATACTACTGTTGTACTTTCCTTTTCCATAAAGAGAACGGCTAGACAGACATATTATACGTATATATTAAGGGACAAACCCAGTCAGAAGAACAGAAAAAAACGGAGAACCACAACACATACAGAAGAGATGAACATGCATCATGTACAAAAAATCCAAAAGTTTTTTCCATGTCTTTTATTCACTCAGATGTAGTGGCTACGGTTCTGGCATCTCAGTCAGCAAAAGGTTTTTTTACTCGCCTTTTCCTTCTCCAGTCAGTCAAGACGAGAGCCAGTCTGTCCGTCTATTTTAGCATCTCTTTTTTTTGCTTGCTCGCAGTTCGAGTTGTGCAAGTGAACAACAACATGAACGTGGGGAGTACAGTACATCTTGCAGAGGGAAAGCGAAAAAAAAAGGAAAAAAATGTTCATTTTATGTCCAGAAACACATGCTCATGCAATTCAGCAGAAGAATACGTAAAAGTACATTTATGTATGTACGTACAATTATGTACATATCTACGCGGGATCCGTCTTTTTACTTTCGTCTCTTTTTTTCCTCTTCCTGCTCTTCATACAAGTTCACACAAGGGAACCCGAAAAAACCAAACTGAGAAGAGTATTCGCGGAGTTGACTGAAGTCAACGAGGCAACTAACACTAATTCAAGGAGACGTAATGCAAGAAAAAAGTAAGAAGTAATAGACAAACCTGAACTGGTAAAGCTCATGAACACTAAAGTAAAGATCCGGGAAACGGGTTGGAGCAGTGGATGTTATATATGCATCTACTGTTAGACAGCAAAGAACCTGCTTATGAACCTGTATACATATCAAATGAACGACATGCACTTTCAAGATTCGAATAGACTGTGTAAAGGTTATAGGTACGTGTGTAAAGTTGAATAAACTTTAAGAGAAAAGGGAGAAAGGAATAGCCTTGTACGGTAACACGTATACATACATATTATTCTGTAGGTGCCTTTCTTAGTGACTATTAAATCGGGGTACAATTCATTCATTCATACACAGTCAAGACAGTGTGCACGTAAATCCATCCGGACGAATACTTAGAATGGCACACACTGAAAATACAAGGATTTTCCCTTCCTTTTTTCCCATAGAACTTCAATATGAATCCCAGTGGCATTAACTCCACACGGGTAGCTAAGTAGGTACACAGACATACAGAGTACTACTACTACTAGTTTTATTTTATGAATAAACGCATCCAACCACTAACATTTTGCCAACCAAGACAAGTTGCCATAATATTTGCCATCGGTAGTGGGTGATGGGCATACTTTTGCCTTATTTTTTTTCTTATTCAGCTGTAAATGCGAAAAAATCCAGTTCTCGGTCCAGTTACGAAGGATAGTAGAAGGAGTGGAGTGAGAGAATAAGAAACAGAGAGAAAAGCCAAGCCTGTTAAGGCATATGTATTTGAGGTAAGCATCTTTTCTTTACACCACAACGACCGACCTGATTGTCCAACGTGTGTATCAAATACAAGGAATAAGACTACCCATAAAAATATGGATTGGCAAATAGGCACCGATTCCTCACTGAATGCTAGCCACTTGTAAATTTATACAATGATAGGTTGTTTTTATGTTGTATTTTCTACTACAAAAAAAAGTCGTTCGTTCAGGTCGATAAAAAACTTGAAAGAAGCCGTTGTTTGAATAGAAATCATTTTCTTTGGGTTTTGATCATTTGTTCAAACCTCTGTTTGCAATAAGTTTGGTAGATTTGCAAAAACCAAAAATGTATTTTAACAAGGACCATTGTTGTCTCGATTTCAGTTCTCAACACTATAATGCCCTGGTCTGTAATCTGAGTATAGATTTACACCCAGAAATTTATAAAATGTAGACTTGTTTTTCTTCTATAGAAAAGGTCGTTTTAAAACTGAATTGAGAATAGTACCCTTTAGTATTGTAGTGTTTGCATTTACCTTTTAAAAAGATTAACTCTGTTAACCGACATATTATTGTTACTTCAAGTACTCCTTAGTCTGGCTGACTGCCATTATGTCTAGTTTTTCTACTCTTCTTATGAACAACAATTGAGAAGGATTTTTCCAAGAGTTGATAGTTATTTTTAAGTAGGAATTTGTTTTTATTATTATCATTCTACCAGGTATTGTTTGATTGTTTGTCATCCAGTCCTGTAGTCCGAATACAAAAATTTGCTTCTGTCCCTGGACTCATTCACCATTGCCGTATGACGAGTACCCCTTACAGTCCTAGCTTAAAAATTGAAAAGTAAGTCACTGTGCAGTTTTGCATGCATATAGGAAGGCTGTACCAAACTAAATTAACTGACCTGCTATTAGAATACATTCACCTTTACATCAAGCTAAAGCATTTAATTAAAAATTAAGCGATCTGTAATGTACTGAAATGCTTATATGTATCCTCACCGTAACTTACTAGATAGCTGGTGTTCTAAAGAAAGAAAGCCAATGGACGTTTCCAGTTTTTTTCAATAATTAATCTTAATATGTCTCACTATGCGTATGCACTACTTACTGTATGTATAAAACAAAAGTAGAAACAAGGTTTATATAGCAAAACAGTAAGAGGACCTTCGTTTGACAACAGTGAAAAACTGTCAGCTTTAACCTGGCTGGGACAACTGAAACTGAACGACATGATGAATAATTAAACATTAGAAAAAGACAACCGCCGTGTCTCCCTCTTGAATAATTTAAAATTGTATCGTTGAGACGGAAAGAGAAAAAGAAATAAAATAAAGGGGATATGTAACTAGATAGAATCTTTCGTTCTAATACTTCTGAATCTCCCTATTTAGCAGTGAAATAGTCACTACTCTTGGCACAATAAGCTACAAAGCCAACCTAACGAAGAGAGGAAAAAGTCAAAATTTTAAATTTAGAACGACGAGAATACGAGAAAGTCTTAATAATCAGTTTACCAAAAAGCCTTAAGTCATTCCTCTATACCTACACATTTATATAGTGAGCAAAATACTATAACTGCTAAATGTCCATGTAGGAAATAGGTAGGTATATTTTTTATGTAAATGTGCAAAGGCAATAGTAGTCGGTGTGACAAAAGCACTACATGGAATCTCAAAATAAGACGTATTTTTATTTTATATCTATGCGTACTTTATCCATTTAATTCCTTATAGTACAAACTACAAACAGTATAGTGAACACTTTATATATCAAGCACATTCTCTTCAAAGAAACTGGAAAAGTCATCGCCATTTTTCTAGAAAGGAAAAAGTGGCAGCGTGTGGCACTGATGATGACGATGATGTGATGGTAGCTCTGTGGTGGTAATAAAAGATGAGAAAAAGTAGATAGAAGAAAGTAAACGAAGAAAAAAAACTAATGTAAACTTCTACATTTTTTGGCTTGAAACTGAGCCATTACTGACATTGCATAAAAACGCTATGTGTTAAACAATGTGTGTATATACCCCCTTCTGTCTTTGTCTCTTGTGTATGAAGTATGAACCAACTATCTCTCAATTCTTTTACCATTATTTTGTAGAGTGCATGCACTATAATATGTTTCTATACTACTTGGCTGGCTTTAACTGCTGTCTTTACTGCTATACCAGTGCAACGCAACGACTCATCTCTTGCAGAATCTCTGACTATGTGAGTTGAAGAAGCAGATGATGGTAGTTTAAACAAAAAAGTTTAACATGGTAGCCAAGTAGGCAAAAGACTTTTTTGAAGGAATGTGAGAGAAAGCTGAGCGACGAGAGGAGAGACGTTTTTGAAGAGAAAGAATAAACGAACGAGACCATATCATCATGTAATAATACTTTTTTTTTCTTTCTTTTTTTTTCTCTGAGAACCACCAGCGTCATCATCATCACTAACACCATCAGCATTATGAGCATGTTGTATGGCATGGCGGGGAGAAGACTAAAGGGGAATGAGGATGATGATGATGCTCTCATCCTCTTGGATGCCTTTTTAATATGGCATTTGAAATGAAGTGCCATATTTACCTAGGCACTTAACGTTGAAGAAAGTCTAAGATTTTCTGCACTTCTTTTATTATCAGAAGGATTTGGATGATGCCACTTGTTTCTAATGGATGAATGAATAAGTAGTCTAGGGACTTTCCATTACATTCTTTTTCTTCGCTATTCTTTTCTTCTTTTACTTTTTCTGCTTGCTTCTGCAGCTTTCAAATGAAGAACCTGTGTATGTGTAGCATTAAAGCTGGGTTTAGTTAGTACTACGTAACTTACACTGTGGAAGGACATTGAACGTTGTTCCGAGAGGCGTTATTTAACATATAGGAGAAAGTATCAGTAGCAAAAGAAACGACGACGTGGAGATACATTTGATAGCTTTCAAAAAACATGTATCTACAAGTCTTTTACGAATTTGTCAACATCCTCACTTTGAATCCTTTGTACCCATAAGTCCTTTAGTACATCTACATACATAACGGTATGTGAGGTACTTTTTTTTGCTGTCCTTTAAAATTTAATTATCCATAACCGTGTTGAGCACACTTGTGTACGACTCCCAAGCATTGTTTTGTTTGGTAGGATGGTAGGAATGAAAAAACTTGCAAATTGCAAAGACGACAAAGAATTAAAGATACACGTGTTGTAGATTTCAAAGGAAAAACGCTACATTAGAAAAATATTTTACGTTAGAAAATTCCAAAATGCAAAAATTTGGATAGAGTAAAATAAAAAATTGTAGACACTGATAAATATAGTGACCAACATTTGCTTCATAATGTAAGTTTCAAACAAATGAAAAACTTTTTCCATCAGAGTCGGTAGATTAGCTGGTTTTCAATATTTAAGTATCCGTGTTTCTGTTTAGATATCATCAACAGGAACATATGGAAGGGAATGGGTACCATAAGTAAGTTTATAAATTTATGAAAGTAAAACAAGTGCACTGATGCACTATACATGAGTACATTAAATTGAAGCCTCAAAGCATTGCATGCCAAAATTATCTATCTATATAGATCCAAGTCAACAAATGATGACTTTAGTGTTCACAACTTTTTGAGTCAAACTCATTCAACAGTTTTTAATCAGAAATATTTACCTACATATCATACATACATATCTATATAGGTATTCTTTAACATTTTTGTAATATCAACAAAAATAACAAAAACTTTCAGGTAGTTTTGACTGAGAAAAAATCGTGAAATAGTTCATGCTGCGCCTGCTATTAATACCTCTAGATTAAAACAGTGAGCCGCCAAATGAATAATAACTTACCTGCGTCATGTCATATCTCTTAACAAAAGACTCAATGTAAAAAAATAAGAACTTTTTTGCACAGGTGGAAGTAAATAATGTAGAATAAAACCTACGGAAAAGAAAATGAGAAGCTGCTCGGAATGGAAAAAGCATCGAAAGGAAAACTAAGAAATTTGGCTCATGAACAGTGAATGTATATACATTCCCAAGTCAGTCTATAAACCTTTCCAAAAACACTACCATGATTTTCCTTGTCTGCTTGTCTCGAACCTTCACCTGTGCATTTCATCTCTCATTGTCAGTACCTGTACCTTCTAAATCTCCAACTTTTACAGGAAGCAATGTTAATGTAGCTCCCTATAGAAAGCTTAAATCTGAAAGAATTTTTAACAGTTTCGGTGTCAAATGAATTGAAGCTACATGCATATGTCTTTTTATTCGCACTGCTAAAGTAGTTCACCGAGGTGTACATACAATATGTCCGCTATAAATTTAGAAGAGCGATAATAACCTTCATTCTCTGAAAATGGGATCTCTGGCAAAATGAATCAAGCTGGCCTTAACACTTTCACTACTAAAACCTTGGACTACTGCTTCTACATCAACTCTTCATCCGTTCCTTCTTTACTCGTTTATACTTGCTTTACTTTTTTGTTTAAAAAATAAAAGTCATTCACTCAATGGTGTTCTTTTCCGCGTTGTTTTTTTTTTTGCTCCGCGTTCCAATTTCAATCTCTACCTAGTAGATCCAAATGTATGGCAGTAAGATAAAATCAGCTCCGGACAGAGTAGTAACATTCCGTTGGCTTTAGTTGTACTAGTAGAACATTTTTTGAGAATGTAAATAGGTACTTTATATAAAAAGTGTAAAAAGTTGTTCTTGTCCAACAGCCAAAAACTGACAATATATATTATATTGTGAGAATATATGTGTTTATACAAATGACTTTGCAGTTTTTGTAAAAACTATACGTGCCTATAGCGTAACTTGAAAACGGAAATACAAAGAAAAAAGAACAGCAGCAGTACATCATATAGCAGCACCGCCAGCAAGAGAAAGCAGAGGAACGATTGAAAGAATGGCACTGGTGTTACCAGTAGTAGACCAACTTAAAAGTGTAATCAATTTTTTGATGGCTTTACTTTTCTTCCTCTTTCTCGTCTAGTCTCTTCCGTAGATAACATAGCGGACTTACTAGCTTTCTTCTCTTTTTCTGATGATGATGATGGGATTAAGGGTAGTAGCTATTACTACTACTCTTGCGGGTAGTTGTTTATGTACATTTCTTCTGGATTCTCTGTTTAAAAAATGCAAGTTTTCTATTTTGGGACTTCTGACGTAGCAGACCGTACGTAGTAAGTGCGACGGACATACGACAACAATATTGTAAACTTATTGCTTTACCCAAGAATGAGCTCTATTTACTCATACTTTTTCTATCGTTTGCTCGGATTTCTTGAGGATTCAATCAACTATGCAGTCTGCGAAAATGAAATGAAACCCTTTCCCTAATGCAAGATGCTTGGTGTCATTGTGAGATTCTTTCATCGCTGAGTCGTATCAAAATATCATACAGAAAGAAAAGGAAATGATTTCAATGATTAGAAAAACATTTACATAAATACATTTCTGTGAAATGCAATGCAACTTTAAAACAAAAAATATCGTTACATTTCATAAGCCGAAATCTGGCAGCTTCGATGGACGAAGATGATTAGTTCTCTATTTTTGACAATGGTACTGTCGTCACATTTATAAAATTCATAATGAGCGCCTTTAGGTAACAACAGTCTAGTGCTTTTTTTAGAATTTTTCATTTCGTGGGTGGATTTTTTAAAACTCAAAGTGCATATAGCAACATTTATGTGCAAACAAACCTTTAACCCACCCTGCCGCAATCTCTTTACTTGGGTACTTGTACGTGTTACATACCCTTTTTACGTTGTGACAAGACAGCCCTACTGACAGGTTACATTCTTCGGAAACTCAAAGACGTGTGTACGTGCTCTGTAATAAATGAATCTTTTGTTTTTTTAGTGTCCGTCCCATGACCCGCTTGAAGCATCTTGTCATTTGTGAATTGTTCTATTTTTTCCCAGTTTCTTTCGGTTGCTCCCGCCCGAAAGTGTAAATATATCTAAGGGATCGGTAACTTATTGAACTGTGTGGTTTATTTCAAAATTCATGGGATTGTAGATAGATAATAATATTTTACTACTACCAGCTACTGCTTTTACTGTACCTAACAGGATAAAGATGTTTTTTTCTAAGAAACTTTTAAAAATTCGTAGTTTAAACAAAGTTATAACAGTGCAAGTGCAATATGTAGGTAAGTAAAGGCACGCACATTCTCCCTCTTAATTTACCACCAGCGAACTACAGCAATAAAAAGTATTTTCGGGTCTATCCGATCCTTTTGCTTCGAAACAACCCCAAGTGTAAATATATACACACCTAAATAGATAGTTTTAATAAGGGTATGCAGACATTTGTATATTTTCTTTGCCTGCCATTCGTCAAGTTTTAAGCTGCACTGTTTGATGAAAACAGATTGTGAAATAAAGTTTGAAATAATCCAGGGTGGATATGAATGAATGGTGAATGACCAAATTCTAATTTATTTAAGAAGAGGGAAACTTCATGTGTCTTATTATTTATTCCTGCAACAAAAAGACTTACTAAATACTGTACAAAAGTCCTAAATGTGCACCCTCTGTCCCATGTGTACATGCTATGTTGTATATATCTAAATTAAAAGCACTACCCACCACACATACATACTACTTGGTATTATGCTCTGCGGCCCTTAGATAACGATGGCTTGGATCAGTTTATAAATTAGCAACTGAGGACGTTCCTTGTGCTGTAAAGTACAAATAGCCTTTCCATGCTGCATGCATTGGATTTTCCTTTTATCTGACATAATATATGGATATATAGATGTATGTAAAATATATAGTGTTCATATTAGATTGAATGAATAGTCTTTTCACTGCACTGCTAACACACTAATTTCATCTCTTCTCGGCTAGTGGCTAAGAAAATAATCATACGCTTCCGCTTGTGACCCTACGGAACCTTCTCACGCTGTACACAAGTAAAAAAAGTCTACAAGGCGAGTTTCCCTGTCTGCATTTTAAAACTGTGAAACTAGATATGGAAAATCCTCTTCTCTACGTAAATAAATGTACCTCTGGCTAATTTAATGTCAGGAAGTCAAGAGTACACATTGCATCCTTATATGTGGGGTCCCAGATTTTCAACGAAAAAAAACGTAAGATGATAACTCGACTTATATAAGCACAAAACTGTACATTTAATAAATGAAAAGTGCAGATGAGTCTCATTATGAGGTCAGTTAATTAGTAATGATGTGGCACTAAATGAACTAATTTCAAAAATTAGATTCTGTAGATTTGGTTGTTTTTATACACATATCAATCTAGATTAGAGTATAATGGTAGGCACCACAGAACTATCAGAGAGCAAGAAATATACTTTTGATACATATCTTTTGATTGAAATTACAAGTTATGTACGTACATGTGCATACTACTACTGAAAATTGGTTCATCGTAGTGTCATATTATGATAGTCATCTCCAGCACACTTTCATTGAATACCTAGTCGAGTTTCCATTCATAAATTCCAAGGGGTCTTTAGGAAATTGAAAAAAAGAATTTGCCATATCACGTAAACATAATAACTTCGAAAACCCAAAAGGAAATGAATCCAGTCACATAGTATGTACATAGGTACCTAGATTGCTTCGGTTGAAGTGTGCGTAATTGTATACTATGTTGCTGGCAAGTCTGTACGCATTTATAAGATGCTTAATATTATATACTTATCCACGGCCGTGGATTTAGTTCAGTGGTAGGAAAGTGTTTGGGACATCAAAACTTGCCCATTAAAATTCTTTGTGTAAGTGTTGAGTGTGTTCATAAGTCTTTTTGAAGATGGGAAGTGATGACAGAGATAATTTTTGACAAAAGCTCAATTACAATATAAATTGAGCAATTTAAAACCAGCTTTTGTAGCATGTAACGCTCATCAAAAGGAAATATGATGGTACTAAAATTTGGAATGTTTCAGTTTTACGATTATTGCCTCGCTGACAAGCTTCCTTTTTGCTGCCAGAGTACTTATGTGCGTTTAACTTTGAGCTCTTTCTCGGAAACTCTTTCTGCTACAACGCAACACGGTAAATGTCTTGTACTAGTAACTTACAGAACTGACTGCCAAAAAATCCTCTTGTTCAACTTGTCAAAAAAAAATCTTATTCGATGTAGGCATATTATTATTACGTAGAGAATCAAAAATCAGTCACTTTTTCAAGTGTTTCATAAACCTTTTTTTTACCAAATCAAGGCTTTCATGAACCCCGGTTACAAATCTAAAAAGTAACTTTGCTGACTTGAATGTCTATATTGCTACATATAACTTTTTTAAAGTTACATATAAGTTTTTAAAATTTTTAATTTAATTTAATTTACGAAGCAAAATTAAAGATCCAATGCAAGGCTACTTGGACGCTTAGGTAAAGTTACCCTCAAGGTGTGTCTCTGTCCCAATTTGATGCAATCGTATAAACATGGCATCTAGTAAAATTACGGCAGCAGTCTGCAGTCATGTCTTTTACATCTTTCGTCCTCTGACGTACATAATCAATTAATACATTTATGTATCTCTTACTGTATATGTCAATGAGATGAAATAGGTAATAGCATTGCATTATTTTCCAATGATTGTTGATATATCTCTTGTTGATATATTCACTCTATTAAAATGTTTTCTTACCAATTCTCATTTATCTAGGCAAATGCCTCAGTTTTATGAAGGTAGTTTTGTTTTGCCTCACTGTAAACGACAATTTATTTGGTATTCACTCGAATTTTAACTCTTATCAAACTTATGGATGTATCCCGTGCATCTTAAACGGGTATGATGAGAAAACAGTCCAAATGGTAAAGAGACTTCAGTCAAACTATGTATTCTTCAGAGAAGCGTCCCATATTGCTATGCTAAAATAAAATGTGACAAGAGGGCTTATTGTCTGGCACCAAAACGCCCATTTCGTTTTGCTGCTGCTTTTCAAGTTTTAAACTTCAACTCACCAGTAAAATTGGATGACTTGGTTCACACTGATAATAATAGCATTTTGCATTCAAGATAAAAAATATGTAAACAGTAGTATCAGTAGTTTCCTGGTGCATATTACTTTACTGCTTGGTTCGTAGAAGTAGCCGGTAGTCATTGTCATGTATATGGCTCCGCAGGGTAGTGCGTTGCGCAAAGAGATTTTCATTTGTTGGTCCCCTTCGGAAAAAAGATCTGAGATGCTAATGCTGATAAGGAATATAAGGAATATTGCCACACTCTGAAAATACGCATTTATCCATACTTGATAGTTTACTTGTATTTCAAGTGTGTAAATGCATACACACTGTATGAAACTGCTCATATTTTTTCATGTATACCAAGATAATGTCATTTGCTGGTTGTTAGACATTGGAGAAAACAACGTCAATAAAATACAGCCTTTCTACTTCTTCTTATTATTACTGTGAGTTTTTCTTTCAAATGTCAAACGCTCACTACGCTAAATGGCTTCAAAAAGTCCATGTAATCTGTATTCAGCATAATATCTTTTCACTACTGAATTTGTCATTCCCTTCACTACTTATTCTGTTGTATAGTATCCTCCTAAAAGTGAAATTTATTTATTTGTTTTTGCTCATCGGGTAAAATGACAACCTTTTACATGTTTCATTTACATTTTACCAGCTGCTCTGCGTACTAAAATGACATTATATAACGATAAGTGCATTTGAATTCTGCGTGTGACCGCGACCACTGTCACGAATTTTTAAATAGATTGATGGTTACACAAAAAACGGGGATTCTGAGTAGAAGACTACCGGTCTGATCTGATGTATACTGTATGGCAGAGAAGG
>JAHZMZ010001533.1:0-13456 GCA_027743805.1 Lepidocyrtoides sp. E14 | reverse complement strand
TCCTTTATTGATATCCTTCTTTCTAGGGATGCTCACCAGAGCCGGTTGTGTCGTTTCATCCAGCTTGATGTTGTACTTTTGCAGATAATAGTCCGCGTAGCTTGTTAGGGTGCCATCCTGTTGGCGAAACGTCCCTTTCGGCGTAACGTTGAAGTCTACTTCATCGACCTTGTATGTACGCCTGTTGTAGTGAGTAATAACGATAATCCCAATCAACTCCTTTTTGACCTCCTCCTCCTGTAGCACAAAATACAGACAATGCAAATTCATGCCATCCAATGCAAGCAAGAAGCAAGAAATCAAAACAGAACTTAGAATTGCAAAAGTTGGAACTTACAAACTCCTGGCGACCCTTGGTTCTCACTCTGATGTTCTCGATCATGTCGTAAACTGTTGTCATCCGCAAAACTTTGTGCGTCACCTCAATGCACAGCAGCATGCCTGACTCGTGATTTCTAATAGCTGTAATTATGCCTGGCCATAACTCGAGCTTATCTTCGGTAAACTTTATCCCAGAATGACGATCATAAAAGTGCCTACCCAACTCCTCCATTCCAATGAGTGTCATACACTTTCGCATCACCATATTATAAAATTGGAGATACATTGGGGAGGTTGGTAGCACGCAACCGACAAGCTTGATGATGATTGTGAATTTTGTACGACCCTCTTTGGTGTAGGATAATAATTCCCGTTTCTCCAAGGGGATGGGTTTGGTAGTATACATCATGTGGCCGTCGAAAATGTAGGATCCCAGTGTAGCCTCATGATGTCGGACCAACATCTTTTTCAAGAAGGTAGAGTCCTCTTCAGGGCTAAAGTCCACCCTGTACTGCAGTAGTTGAAACTCTGGCGTCTTGTTCATGTGAAGATAATTGGTGAGCACATTGTAAACCTCCCCTCCCATCCCTTGCTTCACGAAATCCTTTTTGATAGTAATTCGAATCCCCTTACAACTATGATCAGATGAGGTTGATCCTGACGCGGCATCCAGCTCTCTAACCCGAACTGATCCCAACACGCTTCCGGCTTCACTTGCCAAACTTCCTGTTGGCCTCCCAGTTCCTCCAGAACTATATGATGTCAAGCAGCTGGTAGTCTCAGAGATCATAGAAGCAGTGTCCGAAATCGCGGAGGCCGCCTCTGCCAACTGCGCCTGCAATTTAACAATAAGATGAATAAATGTATTTAAACTGACAACTGGCATGTAGTTTAAGGCAAGTGATGATAAGTTTATACTATACAGAGCCTAACGCGAAACGCGAAAGAATATTGTACTACTAATGGACCCAGTTAATTTTAGAGTTACCTACCTGCATTTGGTCTGGGTTGAACCTAGCTCTCGCTCGCCCTCGAGCACTCCCGCGTACCGGAGGAGGAACATTATCTCTGTCACTACTCATTATTGCTTAATTTAAGAAATCCTTCTCTCCAAATGATTGACTTGACAAAAAAACTTTGACTGCTACCTATTGTTATTTACGAGAAAATCTCGGACTTTTTGAAATATTAACTAAGAAAAATCTTCCAAAGATGTAACAACTTTTGATGACAACTGAAATACTGAAATCGCAGTGAAAGTACGAAGGACGAAGAACCACACTTCAAGAATTTTCAACAGCACAATGAGCACTCTCACGAGCACAATCGAACATCGCACTCGCACACACCAACTGAACAGAACCTGACTAGACTCGGCTTCCACCGAAGTTCAACACCATGCAAATAACTAGAAAGCGACGTTAAATTTGTGGCAAAGTAGGTCTCGAATTTTCCCCTTTCTTGCTTCTAGAACTAGCAAGAAGTATTCAAATTTTTGCATTTGCAATAATTAACAACTAGCGGGCCACAAGAATCAAGAAGCAACCGAAGGGAGGACAAACCAAAATACGAGTGTAGCTGCAGCAAGCAAACAATGAGTGTGAAACGAAATGAAGAGCATTGGAAGCAAAATTGACACCGTCGTCAGCGCCAGTGCCAAGTGCAACTGCAGTCTGCAAACTGCAAACAACCAAGTGCAAGCGGCACGCAGAAAATATTGCTGGGCACTTCTGATTTATGATTGGAAGAGAAGAGGTCAAAAAAACAGAAAAGGTTCATGGACTTGCAAAAAGCTTTTGCCAAAGCATAGGCAATAGGTACAATTGGTACAAAGTAGGTTAATTATGCAAAATGTGTAGAAAGTTGGACTGAAATGTCGTCATTCTCATTATTTCTCATCGTCGACTCAAGTCAAAGGTCAAAGTTGGACTACGGCACAGCCGCGCTCTCTGTACTCTATACTTGTACAACTATTAAGTACACCTTGAGGCGCTGTCGTAGGAGGACCTTGTTTGTACCGTGTTTTTATGCGTCTCAAATTTTAACTCTTTTAATTGGGCCTAATGAATATTCCAGTTTAATGCTCATTGTAATGAATGCAATGAAAGTGAATTCCATGTTCTAGTGTCTACGCACATTGTTTTAATTATCACGGAAAAAATGCATAATATTTTACAGTTAAATAAATTTACTAGCTTACAGTTTGTTATAAATAAATAAATTAGCACGGCATAAATAAATATGTTAAAAGCCAACAACTTCATCATCCATTTTTATACTTTAAAATTTTCTTCTTCGGCTTTATCGTTGTTGTCGTCATTGCTTTGGCTTTGGTCATGATTAAACTAGTAGACTTTGATGATTGCGCTGACTTGTTCTTGTTATTATTGGAATTGGCGACACCTTTCTTACCACCGGCTCTCCTCTTTAGATTTTTGGTGGAGCCAGTGTTATCGGCATTGATGGGGACGGAACTTTCACCAGTTTCGGTGCTTCTACTTGCCCCACCCTTGGGTTTCTTTTGTTTCTTCTTACTGCCCCCAACCCCACTATTTTTTCCCTTGTGTGTCATTGAATCTCCTGTACTACCACTGCTACTCTTCAATTTTAACTTGTTTCCGTTGCGAACAATGGAGAATGGGGAGAACAAAAGTTGCGGTTTTGTCGGTTCTATCCTGAAGCTATCCTCATCATCCGTATCCTCTTCGTAACTGCTTTCAATTGATCTCGAATCATAATTCTGCCGTCTACGAGGTGGCAAGGGTGGAGGTGGAGGCAATGGACGAGGTCCAGGGCCATAATCGTCGTAAATGTCATCTTCATAACTAGATGGCTCAGGATCTGGCCTTGTAATTGGGCGTACCTTGAGTTGAGGTGGAGGCAATGGACGAGGTCCAGGGCCATAATCGTCGTAAATGTCATCTTCATAACTAGATGGCTCAGGATCTGGCCTTGTAATTGGGCGTACCTTTAGTTATGAGAATAAAATGATTTCCTAGAAATTGAACCATAATATTTATTGAGAATAAATAGTTGAAAATAATTATTGTAAAAACCTTGTGTTTTTTTAGCAACGGTCGACGGGTAGCAATTTTAGTGCCCGATGATAACACTTGCTCAGAGGCGGAAGATGATCCTCCTTGAAAATGTTCTGAAATTTCATCGTGTTGTTGATCAGCTTCTTCTTGGTCATGTAGAATGGGTGGGGGAGGTGGAATGTCTTCTTCAACAGACTCTGATGTTCTTAGCCTGTGGTAGTAGGCTGGGCGATGTTTTGTTTCTCGAGAGGGACCATTGTTGTTGTCGTTGGCCACTTGTTCAACTTTAGGTTGGTCATCTTGAGGAATATCATCGTGAGGATGTCCATGATGATCGTGCCTTGTTGGTTTCTTCTCATGATGCCCATCCTCGTCCTCCTCATCAGAGCCATGATTGGGGTGATGGATTGGAAGTGGAGGTAAAGGCTTTGTTGCTCGCTTTCCAAAAATTAAATGATATGCTGCATCTTTGACTACAGTTGTTCCCGCTCTCCAGTGTATTTTCTGCCGGAGATGTGGAGGTGGAATGGCAACTAATGGATGAGGACGACGATGGTAGTGACCTTTTTTAGGCTTCTTTCGTCTTCTAAAGTTTTGGAACCATTTTATAATGGAACTCAAATCATTTTCATTACCTTCCTCGGATTCATCATCAGCTAAATCAGCTTGTTCTCCTTTCTCTCCACCTTGTTTCTTTTTTGACGGAGTTTGCTTTTTGGTTCCTTTAGTAGATGCTGTGCCCTTGGATTTACGATGTCCTTTATTTTGCGAAACCGGTTTTCTCACTCCTGTTGTGGGTGTAATGGTTGTTGTTTTGGGCCTCACAGTACTTCTGGCAATGGTAACCACAACTGGCGGTGTCTTGTGAGCCTCTTTGAATCTGTTAAAAATCTGAAAAGTTTCTCGCAAATTTTCAGCTGTACTGATCTTTACTCATGGGATATTTGGTTGGAAGCACAAGGTCGTCCTCCACTGAAGGCTCATCCTGTTCCATCGAAGCAACAATATCCGAGAACGTATTAAATGGGAGCGTAGTCTGCTCTTCAGCGTACGTTGGGGACAATGTAGTTTTTAGCAGTTGTTCCAAATCATCAAGATCCACTGGCGGAGAGGTTGATTCAGTGGGAAGTGGCTTTTTTGAAGCTGGAGAAGATGCTGGGTTACGATAAACTACTGTCTTTTTTGTGGTTGAAGCTGCTGGCTTTGGTGTTGTTCTTTGTGGCTGTTGTGTAGTACTTGCTGTTGCTTTCTTGGAAAGGATATACTTAAGATTTGATGAGAATCCAGTTGGAGTCGGTGCTGGTGGAGGCACCTGAGATGGGGACATCATGCCCATAGCATTGTATTGGTTCATTGGCATAGACTGCTGCGGATATGTCATTTGACCTGGCATATTGGCTGTTGCTGCATAGTAAGGGTTTGCAGCAGGAATGCCTCCAGACTATTGTCAACGTAGAAAAATGTAGTTAACTAAAGAATATCAAGATATTATTAGATAATTCATATTTTTTGCAATTTTTTTTACCCTGTTCACATCAAATTGGGGTGGTGGAGAGGGTCCAATGTTCAGCACAACTTTCACCTCGGAACCTCCACGATTCGTTGGTGGATGAATCTGCTGAATAGCCTCTTTAATTTCATTCACTCTTTTCGTCTTGGCTGATTCACCTCCAGGTGGTCCACCCAGAATTACATAAGCTGCTGAATAGCCTCTTTAATTTCATTCACTCTTTTCGTCTTGGCTGATTCACCTCCAGGTGGTCCACCCAGAATTACACGTCGAATATTGTTAACTGCTCGATTCAGAAAAGGAGCTCCACCGACCGTATCGGCTGCAGCTGCAGCTACTGGTCTTGCTATCGTGCTCACAGGGCACTCATTGAACAATGCACGACATTGGCGTGTATTCCTCGTAACTTGTCCGACCTCTGCAGCTACTCGAGACTTGTCGTATACGTTATCCGCCTGCAATTCAAAAAATCACCTAATATTAAACCTCACTTTACTTTGTATAATGAAGCAGTGTAAGCTTCCAGTATCAACTTACCTCTGCAGCTTCTCCACGTTTCTTTTGTAAAAATGCTCGTTGAGGTGTTGTGTGTCTAATATCCCTTTTTGACCTTTTCCTCCCCTGCAGTGGTCGATCCCTATTGACTGGAAATATTCCCCTCCTCATAAAACTAGTAGGAATCTGATGCTCTAAACTGTCTTGCAACGCTGCCACGTTTCTATTGTACAACTCCTCATCACTCACTCCATATTCTGGTGTAGGTGGAGTAGGTGGTGGAGGTGGATACGCTCCTCTAACCAACTCTCTTGAATCATAATACATAGGATATGGTCCAGGGATATGATGAGGATTTTCCATACTAGTAGACTCGTCGTGATACTGAGGCCTGTCATATCTCCCCATCAGTGCTTTCTGAACATCCGGATCCTCTTCTTCAGGAACCAGACCACCTTCTTCATCCTCCACTGACTCCTCTCCAAGCAATTTCGATATGTACTTTTTTCTAGACGGCTGAGGCATTTTTGACATTGTTTCCTTGAATCCTTTCATTTTCATGTCTTCCAACGCAAACTCAAGGTCACTGGGATCTTCAGCCATTTCAGTTAGAGCCAGCTCTTCAAGCTTTGCGTCTTCCTCGTTTCTCATTTGCTCAATCAATTTGTCCACTTCATCCTTCTTTTTGCCTGTCAATCCTCCCTGGACAAGTTTATTGAGAAGTGCTATTGGACTACGCAGTCTTTCGTCTTTGTTGTTATTGCCCTTCTTTTTACCATCTTCATCGCTTACGTCGTCTTCTGCTGATTCCTCCGATTCTGGTCTGTACGTTAAAACATGATATTTTTATTAAAATGTTGATAATAAAAATTCAATTATTGTACAACAATAATACAAAATGGTATAAATAAAATTTCCGACTTGTTTGGGATAAAACGATAAAACCTAGTCAAGCTCACTAAATATGTACATTATACATAAATATGCATTAACTATAAACCTTCAAAGTTGTTGTGAGTGTGTAATCAATACTGCAAACCACTTTTAGCATGCAAAGTCAAGCATTATCGGTGCTACACATCATATTCAAGCAGACACAACCCTTTCAAGCAGTAATTATTCTTATCAGGTCAACTAACTGCCATTTCTATCTGATGATGTATTGACAGTTTTTAAGTTCAATAGATAAATAAAAAGAAGGCAAATGTGGTGGCCAAACAGCATTGATTTTTTAACCAAAGTTAAGACTGGCTGTTGAAAGAAAAAATGTACACGCTTCATGTATAAATTTGCGTTCAATTTGGAAACACACTCAAAGCAATTTTCTCTTCCCAGTTTTGAATACTAAAAAAATTTATAACTTCTGTCATTCGCAAACAAAGACCTTATCGCATTTTTGGTAAGCTCTTAAAAAGGAATGAAAGTGAACACTGAATTAAAATTGAATGATCTAAGAATGAGGCTATTGCCTATCTAACTGAAAAAAAAGTCCTCTATTGAAATTTTACAAAAGCTTGCAGACAATATATTTTTAATATGAAAAATCGAAAAGGTCAAGTCTCCGACATAATTTAAATTTCAAAATTTCACTGACGCATTTTTTCATTGCCAAAAAAAATGAAGTATTTTACTCATGTACATATTATCTTCCCATGCAGCTTATCATCTGTCTAAAAGTGTAAAAAGGAGAATGATTAAATGAACCTGAAGATGCACTTTCCATAATTCTATATGCAACTCATAATTTGTCATCTACACATTATTTGTAATGTAGTATTTATTACTCATAGTCATTATGAAAGTGGTAATTCCTCATGATTAATGCATGTCACTCTTTGATTTTTATCTGTTCTAGTCTTTACATGTTCATGTTGCATGGTTTGTTTAAAAACCAAAAAAATCTCTGCCTTCATATCATATCAAACAAACCACCATCGTGTTTTTACAAGTTGTTTTAAATTGAGACTAAACAACAAAAATTACACTGACAGATGTAGAAAATGATGAGTTGATAACTGTCGCATCATCTTTCAAACAAAAAATATCCGAATGAGTTTTCTCATGATTTAAAAAAAAGTGAACAAGAACGTGCCAAAAAAAGAGGAATCGAGCAGGAGGAAAAACGAAACCTGTTGTTAGTTCAACTCTCAAAAAAAACTCCCATGCTGAACTTATTTGTTATTGTCAAATGTTGCAAAGTGTGTGTGTGGTATAAATATTTTTTCTACACGTGTACCCTATATTTACCCTTGCCTGTGTGTGTTCAATTCAGCACAACTTTTCAAATATTATCAGTCAACAAAATTTTCGTACTAACACCAACTTATCCCTATATAACCTGTACCCTTTAAAACTTTGTCATTCATGAAATCATCTTAATCGCCTTTACAATTATGATAATAATTTCATGATCAGCCACCTCAAACACCCATTGGTTTATTGGTACCGCACCTTCAATAACTTGCTATACAAAGATTTCATACCCCACTTTGTAAATACATTCCCTATGTTATATACGTTTTCTAAGGAAAGTTGGCATCTGAAAATTGTCCGTCAATTTACTAGACAGAAAGTTCTAAATTCAGTCTAAAAATGCAAAATGAAATCCATAGAAGGCGTAGCCACGCACATTGGCAGTCACACGCAACTGTCAATTTTCGACTTGTAATCACAGCATGAGTTTGTCATAATTAAAATTACACTCATTTATGCCAATCTTGTCTCAACTTTGCTACAAAATCAGGTACCTATCTACCTAGAGTAAGTGCTGATATTTAATATGTGATGTGGGGCGTGAGCTACAGAATATTATTGAATATTGCCTATGAATTATGCAAAAATGCACACACAAATTTGCCTAAAGCCAGTGTGCAACGCAACGTGAGCAATCGTGAAAACGCATAATAATAGCTCAATCATTATTACTCGTGCTCAGCCTATACGATACGTAATAATAAAGGTTACTTGCTGCATGCCTGCCCGCAGTGCCCACACCTGTCTTACTATACCTACTTGAGAGCTGAATTTATAAAACAAAACTTTAAATAAATAAATAGTGAAATCGAAAGACATGTCAGTATTCATCTTATCAGAAAATTTTCAATTTTTTTTTGTCTTTAACAAAATTTTGTTCAAGGACAATATTATAGTGATGATGGCGTACTTTAAAACTTCTCTAAGCAGATAGGCATAATCGTTCAAAGTTTCTGTCCTCTCACTGGGTTTCCTTGATGCACTCAGACCACATAAAAGTAAGGGTAAACAGTTGAGTGGATCTCGCTGTACAAGTCGTGTTAGAAATCGCGGTATGCGCTCTGTACTACTATTCGACCGTTCCATGAAATTTGGCAATGTAAAGTTTTCACCGGCAGCGGTAGTAATTGTAGTGTTTTCACTGTTGACTAGAACATTACGCTTATTTCTGCTAAGCGAACTGTTTGAAGGGGAGAGGAGGATTGGCACTCCACGATGATCCGATAAGTTGTGGTAGGGGATAAGTGGAACACCATTATGATTAGAGTTGTAGTATGGGATGCGTGGAGTAAACACAAAGTTTCCTCCAATACTTCGTTTTTCTTCTTCTGCTGGTACAACTGAAAGAAATATTTAAAATATCAGTTAGCATTAATGCGTCTAGAGACTAGAGACGACCTTGACCAGACAATAACTTGTTATGCAATATATGCAATGCATGTTTAGACTCACCAGCCAGCAAAAAAAGGATAAAACCGGCAAGTGCCACGTTCCCCATCATAAACCCACTAACTAGTCCCATGGTCATTGTATGAATGGTCGAGAACCCATGGAATATGGCAGAAGCAACCCCTTGAAGTGCACTCTGAATAGCATTCGTAGCTATGCTGGCGCTCATCGTTATCGCAGTACCGATGGCGTTGCTCATCATGCCCGAAAAGAGCCCGAAGGCAAATAAGTGACATTGTTGCACAAAACAGCACAAGTAGATTAAACAAATCACTAGACAAAGTGTAGATTTGTTAGTTCGCATTATCTGTGAACTTTGATCAGAAACATGGAAAAATGTCAGCAATTTATTTATCAAAATGTCAGTTTTCTCAAAGTTGGTACTTATTAATGATGTACAATTATTATTATCTCAACAAAACAACACAACAATTTATCACAATCTTATGACTTAAACTTTGTTCACCTTTCAATTAAAATCCCATTTATTGTTTTCACACAAAAACCGCGACCATACTGACCGGAAGTTTCAAATTATTACAACAGTCACAATTTGAGTTATACCAACCTTATTAACGTTAGATAATTAACTGGCGGTTAAACCAAAAATATTATAGAATATAAATCCTTTAATGTGGCGCGTTCGACAACAATCAAATATTATATTGACCACAGTTTTTCTGTATCAAAATCAAACAAACATGCGGATATAGTGTCCTAATGACTGTCTTTGTGTGTGTGTGTCGTACAACATGTTGCAAAACAATCACCAAAATGATTCACCAATGAAATTCTAGTGAAAATAGCTACGTGCATATACTCATTCTCTCTTTCCGTAGTCTTTATTGTACAATCTATAGAAATACATAACAAGTTTTTTGCGCACTGATCAATACGGTGGTCATCTTTATCAGCGTTATAACGGTTATGCCTATACCCTTAAAGGTCACTCACTGCTGTGATATATCTACTTAAACACCTTCTTCTCCTTTAGCTGCGCTATAATAACTTGATATGCTAAATTGCTGTATTAGTAGTATTCACCACACACTCATTTAGTGCTACAAAAAAATGCGTCAAGTCGAATTGAAATTGTAAAAAAATGTTACGGAATATCATCAACTGAACAATATGACGTTTTGCATGTATGAATTTTTGTTACGTTGCTATTTGTCGTTAAAAAGACAATTTATAAAAAAATCAATGCAAATTTTTTTTCTTCCGTATGTTTAGGTACTCTATCTGTATTTTTGTGTGCAAAGACTTGCCCAAGTACAACAAATATTTGCAACAAAGGAAGTAATAGTGCCTATCTGCCTTTGGCATGTTAACTATAATCATGTTGATACATCATGCTGTATCATTGCTACCGAACACCAACGTAATTTTGTTTTATCTTTCACCCTCTCCACTACTACTACCACCACCAACTTGTTTTCCTTTTGTCTGCGACACTATTATAACAAAGTATTGAAAAATGAGAAGAAACTGGCTTCGTTTTCGCCATGCATAATAAGAAAGTTTGCTTCTTATTATTGCAATGAATTGGATGTGAGATTGTTCTAGGCAGATGGCAGATCATGGTGATTTCTGATTATTATTATGGACGCTTATTAAAACGAAAGGGAAAGGTAAATGAAGGGGTACAATATGAAGATAAGTTGCCCCTTTCTGTACATGACTACACGGCAAGGATATTATTACGATGACGAAGATCATGTTGATAATAATGACGACGATGATGATGATGATCAGTAGTACGACTGGCCATACTGGTGGTGACGACTGATGACGGTGTTAATGTGCTTCCTTAACTCTCCGCTAATAATAATAGGCACTTGAACTTGTTACATGATGACAAGGAATGATGTGTCGGGCTTGGCTTTTCATGCCTAGACTGCGACAACTTTACTGCTTGCCACTAACTCTTACTTCTCCTGTGCATGTGTAAATTGAATACTTTTTTGCCGTAACTTCTGTCATTGTCGTCACCCACCAAACAAATACAGCTAAAAGGGTTCGCTTTGAAGGGCTTTAAGGTATAAAATGGTGTTCACTTTAAGGAAACTCTGTCTTTCGTGGGTACTGCGGTGCAGATAGAAATTATTATTAAGCGTGTATTTAAGAGAAAACATTGCAGACTGCGGCAAAAAGGGTTTAGTCAGCACACCTTTCGTGTAAAATGATATATATATGCAATCAGGCATAGCAGAAATGCATGCATATTCTCATGTTTTTCTCTCAAGACGCACACCAATGTAACTGTTGACTGTCTGTGTGGGAGAGAAGTAAAAACTGAAGATTGAGGATATACCTACTTTTGAACAAATACAGATAAAAAGTGAATAAAACTCTAAATAATAAGTAAACTAGGTATGTATCCCAACCCAATAAAAACGCAGGCGACTATGGCATTGGTACAAGTGACATGTAAAAAAATATACTTTTTTTTTTACAAAAATAGGAAAATGCTCTTGACTTTTAACAGCGTAATGTCTTCTACGTATAACAAAGTAGGAACAATAATGTGTAGTTTATAATAAATGTAAAAAATTGCACACATTTTACAGGTACATATATCCGGTTTCAATTTTTTGTTTTGTTTTTTGAGATGATGTACGATGTGTGCAGTGTCAGTTAAAATTTTTATACTTTTTCTATCGCCATCTTATTTGTAGATTTTTAAAGAAAAGGAAAAGTCACAGATTTACTTACGATTTGGTTGACATTTTTACTGCACTGAGCTGAGTGCAAATTTGCAGTTATGTAGTTACTAATGGGATGTGACATGACACGCCATAGTACTTTTATGATTTCATAAAGATTCAGAAAAGTCAACCCACACATTTTTATATTGACAATGAAAGTACTTTCTGGTTAAATGCCGATATGCATCGTATACTTTGGTTTTATTTCGAAAGTGGCATGTATTTAGCAAAATACCTTGTTTTGTTTTATAGTGAATTCAGGAACAGAATTGATCAAGATCCTCAATAAGACTAAAGTCAACAACGCGTGAACACTAAGAAACATGAGTACCTTGGTTAATTGTGTAGGTACATAAATACACGCTGATTATAAATGATAAGTTGCTTTTGAACGTTGAATCATTTATTGGCATTTGATTGATGTGTTTAAAATGCATTATTATGATGGGTCAAACCTGAAAAAGCTTAAAAACGTCCATCATTAAAGATGACTGATGATGGCTAGATTGTTCTTTCTAATGGGCAACTTTTAGCTCATTTAACCGCAAACAATTATGTATTGAATTGAAGTGTAAATAAATTGTCGATTTCAAACAAGCCCATTACGTATTGGTAGTTAAAGTCTCACGAAGAATGGGTAAGAAAATGAAAGCAATGAAATTATTGCATGGTGTACGGTACATTAAAAACTGGATTTTGTGATTTTCAAGTTGTTGCCCTATGCAGTACGTAAAAAATACACGACAAGTTCACAATATTAAATATGGTGATCAAAGACTATTACCAAATCAAATAGACGCGTTACAAGTTGCAAATAACGCAAATTTGACGATGATAAATTGGTCTTGTCAATCTTTCACATGTAAAAAAATTTTTGACTTCAGTTTACGTCTGTTTCCTTTTTAAACTTTGAGTTTCATATCCATATTTAATCTCACCTGTCCTAATGAAAATGGTGGTTGATTCTGATAGTAAAAGTAAACAGGAATGGGTGTTTGTTCGTGAGTAGCTGCTATTAATTATTTAATTGTATTGCTGTGTAGCAGACACAAAGTCATTTGTAATAATAGGTGGCATCATGATGAACTTTGTATGCCATATACGAGGAAAAGGTGTGAAAGACCGGCGGCTGTGGTTAGGTTTAGGTTGGTTGTGGAATCACGCAACGCAGCAGCAGCATAGCAGTTGACTTGACAAACATTAAAAGTGTGAAATTAGCTCTACTACTACACTTGATACCTTAATGGAAAATAAAATGAAGTGCAAAAAGGTTGTAAACAGTGTAGAACAAAATACACAATGAAATGAGGGATGGTATTTAGGCATTTTTCAGTCTACATATTTGAGACTCACCCAATTCATTATGGTATATTTTTTAATGCTCAATAAGGAATATAATATGGTATTTCATTATTTATATTTGCTGTTTCTTATTAACACTATTTGTTTTTTATTTTAAAAGCTTGAACTACATATCATGCACATCTCTGTCGTTGTAAAAAGGTTCAAAACATCCCTCAGTTCCATTTCTGTTTGATTTAATACCTACCTATATCATATCTTTTGTACATATCTACACATACGGATTTGTCATTGACTGATCTGAAATAAAGACACAATGGAATGTTTGGTAATATGAAGTCGTCTCTAAACATTGTCAAAACAAACTGTCTAAAAGAGTT